>JAODFY010233088.1:0-10364 GCA_027580055.1 Paracaudina chilensis | reverse complement strand
GAGTTTGGATTTCCTCAATGTACTAAATATAAGGTACTAGAATAACTGAAGTCAAGTTTTCATGTCACTTGGTCTTTTAGTACAGTTGTTATATATATGATGTGATTAAAAAGTAAAGGTAAATACATGTCAATACCCTTATTAATTAACATTAAGAGAGGGGTCATCTAACATTCGATACGAACGCTTACACCTAACCCGAATTCGCTGGATATTGTATCTTTCTCCCTTCAAATATGCACGCGCGTGCAATATTGATGTAACAGGTTACATGCACTTACCTTCACATACCGATTACAACAAATCAATTTTTAAGCCTACATTTAGAAATGTACGATTTAATTTGGTATCATCACGAAGTGGTCACTACTTATATGTACTTGAACTTTTTACTGCCTCGGGTCTATGGCGACTTGCGCCAGCTGTGTTTGTCTTCGTCTGAGCGATGTCTTGGTAAAGTTTATTAGGCGTTAACAAGTGTCACCGCGTCCAAAGTTCAACAGTTTTATAAAGAAAGATGGCGATTTGTCTTCTTCCATCAAATACCGTCACGTGATTAAATCACCAACCCTAAATCCTAGCTGTGGCTGTTTTTCAGAATTAAATATATGTATTTCAGCAAAATTGAAGCATTATAATGAATATTATATAGTAAAACTTCACCATTGATGATAATGTAAAGATATCAAGACCACTTACAAAATCGGGACCGCTCACACACATCAAGACTACTGACAAACATTAGGACCACTCACAAACACCAGAGTCGCTCAAAAAACATCAGGACCACTCATAAACGTCAAGACCACACACAAACACCAGGACCACTCAAAAACATCAAGACCACTCACAAACACCAGGACCACTCAAAAACACCAGGACCACTCAAAAACATCAAGACCACTCACAAACACTCAAAAACACTCAAAAAACATCAAGACAACTCACAAACACCAGGACCACTCAAAAACATCAAGACCACTCACAAACACCAGGACCACTCAAAAACATCAAGACAACTCACAAACATCAGGACCACTCAAAAACTTCAAGACAACTCACAAACACCAGGACCACTAAAAAACATCAAGACCACTCACAAAATAAATTTTCTTAATTGAAAAATAAATCCACACTTAATCGATCAATCTATAGCGTTGTCAGCGATACGATTGTTGCCACGGAGTAAGTCTAAAATGATCTTTCAAAAACAAATGTCAAAATTATTTAAATGTTGTATTTTACGATATGGATAATAAAATACAAAGTCATATTACTCTTAGAGGCGCTCTAATATCAGAATAGACTTACAACTTACAAAGTTATTTTTCTAAAATGAAAATTCCTTTGAACATTAAAGATTTGATGAGTCATCAATCCCAATACAACATGCATTGGTTTATAAATATAACGTTTAAGTAAATAAATAAACAATCCGAATGACAATGGTGCCATCCAAATGACAATGATGCAATCCGAATGACAATGATGCAATTCGAATCTTCTTGTTTGGTCTTCACACATTGTTACCACTTTGCACCCTTGATGCCTTCGGGTATGGGAGTTTAATGGGCATGCATGTATTTTATTATTTGTATTACGCGTAAACATGTCGGATGGTTTCACATCAATATCAGGGATAATTTGGAATCAATTCATTAAAATTGTAAACAAAGTACCCTCTTTCGATAATGTTAATATTTACCGATTGGTCAAGTTAAAGCAAATGAAAAATATTCCTGAAGCATTAAAAAGGATAGATTTGATTACCATGTACATAATATATTAACGGAATCGTCGAGCCTGCAATCTTCGGTTCCAATTTTAGGATGGTAATCCTGTCCTTCTATTTTTTCATGCGCAAGGAAGGTCAAATTACTAAGCATGACGAAAAGGAAAGTTAATTTTTAATAAACACAAGTTTGCTTCAATTCCCAAAACAGTTACAGTTTACGACGTAAAACGTTTTATCTTTCCAAAGCTCATGTGTGGCATTTTATATTAATTTTTGGAGATAAAATAATAATGTTTTATTGGCATTTGCTTTCATATCCGTTGGTTTGCCTATTAAAAATTTCCGACAAATATATAAATAGATTTTATTAAGCTCGTACTCAAGTAGAAAAATATAATGTCTGCTACTACATACGTTGGCGAGCTCGTCGTTAATTCAAATCTTAAAAGTGGTGCTCGAATCCATTCGAACCTCATGTCTTTAAACATTCACGAACGTACTTGGCGACCCAGGAGAAAGATATATTGACACCTATTGCGTGGGATTACAAAATTTAATGAAGAGGCAATAAAACTAGTTTCAAGAATTTTCCTAGAGATATACAATGTCAAATGTAGAGCTTTTGCCTCTTCTGTTTGTTCAACGTTACTGTTGTTTTCTTATATGAAAGGTAAACTGGTCATCGTTTTGATATTTATACGGATTTGAACAGTAAAAAATGATGGATTTTGTGGGGAAATTTAAATATTTTAAATGTAAAAATGTAAAGTTGTATTTGTTTTAAATGTGACTGCTTTTGGGTAAAATCTGTCACCTCATACTTCTAGGAATGTATATTATGTAGGATATTTTAGAAGATGTAATAAGCAGTAACAATTCATTTGGGGTGGAAGTCTTTCAAATATTTGTTTTTAAATATTTTCCCCTAAAGTTTTTTTCTAACTTTAACCAATTATTAATAGTTCGACCGCCTCCTACTAAAAACAAAACACCCACTAAATGATGAATGAGCAACGGGTAATGGAAAAACCAATCAAAAAAAGTATCTGAAGAAACTAAAATAAACATTCATTGCAGACACACTCCATTTCAAGAAATATTCATTTCAAGAAGTATTATAAAATAAATAAGTAATTATTGTAAAGTAATTAATAAATAATTAACAAATAATTGTCTATTATGACATCTATCTTAACTTGCTCTAATCAAGCACCCTGAGCATAAACGCAGTAACCGCAAATTGCACTCTTTCTTCCTTCAACACCCGATTAAACTCTGCACGAACACTCTGCATGAAATTTCAGCAGTTCTCACAGTACCCTCCCTCACCCCTGGCGATTCACTCAATGCCCATCATGTAAGGAAGGGACTTTCTCAGGAACCCTCCAGATAGGTAGTCTTGCTTCCACTCCCGCTGGAGAGGGCGTGCAGTATTGGTTATTATGAAGTCAGCGTGATTAACAGCGTCTCCCGGGGGTATTCGAATTTTATGTTCTCGCGTGAAGTGGACGTTGGTGTATACAGCGAGATATGTCACGAAATATTGTCTTGCCTCATGGTCACTTGCATTTACGTATGGACGGCTCTTGAAATAACTGTCAGGTTCGCTACGCTGATATCCCTTTCGTTTGTTTAAGATCATCAAATTAAAGTGATGTAATGGAATTTAAAAATAGCTCGGTTCGTGCATTTGCTACTAATATGACTGATTGTTGTAATTTGATGATATTAAGATAAACGTCGTTTGTACTTTCGCTATGTTAGTGTGATTATATAAGATACATTAATCCGACAGACATGATGTCTTAGATTTAAACCAAAAACACCGACGGCTCGGTTTCGCTTAATCGTTGGTTCGGGCCTAGTTTTTGCAACGGGGAAGACCTATGTAACTTGTCTAGAATATCAAGGAAGTGAATGATAATCGGCTAAATTCGACTCCCAGGCCCTTTTCCAGATTGCAGGACAAAGTCTTTCTAGACCAGTTACTAGACATAACCATCTAAATAGATTTGATCACGCGGAATTCGAAGGTGCGTGCCCGTTTCTTCTACTTTCCTATGTGGCTCGCGCGATTCCTCTCTTTTTGGTTCCGCCATAGCGGAGTGCGGATACAACACCACCCTAATTGAAAAACATCACACCTGGAAGTAAATGCCCACTTCCGGATTGAACATAGCATCTCCAGATGCATTCGAGGGGATATGATGTTAAGTGTGTATAGTGTTTCGATGACATCACCTGTTACACGATTTGATGAGATAAATTAACATGAAAAATAATCTCTGACGACAAAACCAATTAAGAAACCTGTTTTATTATGACAATATCATAATGCTCCATACATTTCTTTAATGTTCTAAATCGTTCTAAAAAAACATCAGCCCCTCCCAATTGTCAGGGGACCCTTGTTCTGAGAGCATCTGCCATATCCGTTGAAATATTCAAGAACATATTATGCCCTGGAGCTGTTATCAGCCGATATCGTGACATATCTAGGGAAATCACAACTTATATTCAATAAAAAATATTAGTCATGGTTGTCAGTTATAGTTACTCAAACACAACAATGCCCGTTGTAAAGGCATATATGTCAAGAATGACAGGTCTGTAGGATATATCACAATGGCTATGACAATCTGGAAATGGTGAAAAGCAATTGACTTGTCACTACGGATACATAGTCACACAACAATCTCACAAAATACAAGAAAATACAATTTCATAACCAGTATTCCATTATGTTTTAAAACGTATCTATTTATGCAAGTAAACATATGCTTGAAATTATGAGAATAAACTATGAATATCTCATTGACACTACTATCTGTCCCATATATCACTTGGAAGTGTACCCTTTGGGATAGTTATTCGTCGCCGAATTGACCAAGAGAGTCAAGTGGTGTCTTGATCAGAAAAAACAACTCATCACTATGATAAATTAGAGAGATCACGAAGCCAAATACACCGTATCTCTCGTGTTATAATTATGTCAATCAAATGCACGATGGAAAATGATAAGATATTATTCGTGGTTGAGTGAGATTTAAAGTGGGAGTTTACTTTACTGACATATTGATAATCATATTCACCTGCTGGATGTGGACACCATGTTAATGACCTCTTGCTGTCCTCGTGTACTTACAATTAAAAAACTCGTCTTTACATGGACTGACCGTAAAAGTAAAAAAAAAAAAAAAAGCTTTAATTCGACATTTTATTAAGGTTATGCTGTATACACGGGTCGTAGCCTTAAGAGTAATAAGAGGAAAATGTAATTAACGTTTATTTCCTTATTCTAATAGGTTTAGCCGTCGTGGATCTGACGCAATGTCTTTTCACACACAATTCCATAACTTTTCAAACATAATTTGATTGCGGTATGAAGAATACTAATTAACTAGGAGGAAAGCATCATTAGGGGGTCTGTGCCGTATATAGGTATGGTTAATTATAATAACGTAAAAGAACTTACTATATATTCTCTAGCACGTTTAACATCTGGGAAAAGTAGAACGCGAGGTTGGGTATCTTGAAAAGTTTGACAAGAAAATGACTGATTGTATTTTACGGCGATTGTAGTATGTATTTAGAGATTGAGCCTAGACATGATTTACATGACGTTTGACTGTGCAGAGGTTTGTATATTGCCATGGTGATGGTAGCTGTACAAAGGACAAATCGTAAAACAAATACACATTATCAATGTCGTAATACAAATATTATAGAAAAAAGTTATGTCGTTTGTTTTGGAATTATCCAAATCACGGAAACACCAGATTGAAAATGCGAACCATTTCATCTAACAAAATGTTGTTCATATGTATGGCTTTAGTACCCAATCTCTACAGAACTAAAAATTGATGGCTCGAGTCTTGTCAATTTATCTGTAAGAAACATTATTGTGTCAAGAAAAAAACATTGAAGGGTTTGGGCTTCAGTGGCCCAACCATTAGCAAAATACATTTGTAATGTGAGGATTGCCGGCAGCCATAGACGTTAGAAAATATATCACTGTTGGCACTGTTGGAGATATTGTTGTTTTTTCAGTTAATAATATATGATATCTTTTATTAAAAATATTAAATCAGTTACCTAAACTAATAGAATTATTATGTTTAATCGACTTTTTATAGCCAAAATATCTTCCTTGGATTAAACAACAGGACCGAATAGATCTCTTCTGCAATAATACATAATGTGCAATCACAATTGTTAAGCATAATTTTGTCAAAGTTTATTAGGTTAGGATAAAAAAATGTTAAATGAGGTCCTCAGACATGCAAACATGTGTGAGTGGATACACGTCTGAGCTGATACATGCTAAAAAAAATGTTCATTTTAGAGTAAACCACATGGCTCATTACGCCTATCTTGGGGAATAGGAATACAGAATATACAGCATTAGAGTCTAACACCTTAGAAACAATCACAGCTCGTTTTGGTAAAATGTACGTAACCAATAAGGCCCATTTAGGTATGGGTATTGAAAAGAAAGAAAATGTCCACCACCGACCACCGACAACGAGTCTGTCTCGTAATAATGCTAGGTGTTTGCTCCGGCTAAATGTCTGTATGTTCCGTAAAATAACGCTGGGTTACTTTACGTTAGTGTTGATGACAGACGTACTGTATATGCTTTGAAATATCATCTACCCAAGATAATACTTCTATAATTTATTCTTCGTTCTGTTTAAGCAAAGTTCCATTTCAAAAGATAAATAGGATTAATATGAAATGCAACCTAACTTGTTAACGTATTAGATTTTCAAAAACTTTCCACGGGATAGACACTTTTTAAAAGTTTTAATCTAAAATTCAAGAATGATCTATAAATTGCCATCACCTTTTCTTTTTTTCTGTTCACGTATACTAGTATATCGTCTATCTTTTTTATTTTAAGGCAATATCTCATTGGTTTTGAAGTATCTTTCGCCATATTATGATGCTCTTAACTAGAAAGAAAGAAATTTATACGCCTTGCATCTGCGAATTCCAAAAATTTCCACAAGGAAAATTCTTGAAAATGATATCAATTTCAAGTAAAGCATATCTTAGACAAATCTCCCTAATAGCACTTATGAAAAACGGTTCATCTGTAAGCCAATGAACACACATTATCAGTTTTTGTACATCAGTTGAAGTACCATCAGTAACCGGATGTTACCAACCTGCCGATCGTTACTTATAACTGTAAAGGTGTATTTTTGGTCATGAAAGGAATAATTGTGTTTTCTATAGCAGGTCATCGTGCGCTGATTTTGGTTAAGTCAATGGTAGCATCAAATTAGGGTAAAGAAAATTTGTTCATAGGCATACTCATAACGCGTAACATAAAACCACTTGGAAAGATGAGACTAGTTTGAGTTGTAATGGTGAGTAATGTAATTGCATCTTCTAAACCCGGTAATCCAACCTACAGTTACTATTGGAAATTTTTTAGCCTTGTGTGTCTGGTTGTTGACTTTTCCTCCGATAATTAAACAGACGACCATGTAGGAACACCCGGGTTTGTGGAAGGTAATTGATCAATACCACTTACACAAATGGAAACTACACATTGAATATTAAGAAACGTCCGACAACGTTGATATTCAGATTAAAGTTCTTCTGTTAACATATATAATTTCGTCTTTTGGATGAAGAAACTTTTTATTTGAAGTATCAATTCTTGCAAAAACACGAACTGAAGAAATGTAATCACTTAAGCAAACAAAGACATACGCCCGAGATTAACACATGGCTTTACGAATACTCTGATCTAGACCTGCCACTAAAATATATTATTTGCTTTATATATAATCCACTTTAAAATGAACACAAAAAACACTTTGAATATATCATCACTACGTATTACTGGATGACATTAATGTTTCGGTAAACAATATTGTATACATTACCACTAAAATTATAAATTGTTATAGGGATAACGAAGGAGACGTTGATGTATATGACGTCAGCTAATGAATTAAGGTATTGCTATGCTATAGTACGTGTGTGATCTAATTTAGGGATTATTCTGGTGCAATAAATATTACGAGAAAAAAAAATTCTCAATTATAGTATTGATTTAAATAGGATAGACACGTGTGTACCATTCCTACTATTTCGCTACTAATGTGTATACCTATGGGTTTAGTATAATAGAGGAAGAGATATTTCCACATGTTAGCTTAATGGAAGATCTAGCGCATTTGGGGACTTTCCCTTCCCCCAACAATTTTAACTGTAAATATCAACTAAACACCCCCACGTGACTGCCGTTTAGTCGATATTTCAATTTTAAAGATACATGACCTGATACCTTTAGTGGTTTTTTTATTTGTAGGAAATGGATCTGTGGACAGAGAAGAACTCGGAACAGTTCTGAAGTCATGTATGGAGGAGAGTGCCCTGAAGCTGGACGACAACCAACTAGGTGAATTATCATCAGCCTTGTTTGAAGCAGCAGACACCGACGGCAGTGGAACGATCAGCTTTGAAGAACTCAAAGAGGAGCTGGAGAAAAACCCAGAGGTGTTAGAAAACCTTACAATCAGGTATGTTACATGTTAGTCGATACAATAAAAAAGAGTCCGGTTCGGACCGAGTGCATTTTAGCGTAGATTGGGGAGCAAAGTGGAAATGATTAAGTTAGAAGCATCTTTTTGTTCTCTTGATAAAAACCCAGACCCAGGTATATGTGGTTGAACTAAGACACTGAGGTGTAGATACAGGACTATTGGACCTAATTACGACCTGGCTCGAAGGCGTATGGAAATAAAAGAGCCCAGTAGCGATATATGAGCAGCCCACCGAATAACATTATTTACTATTTCTCAGTGAATAACGTTTGCTCCATGAACACTGTTGTTACTGAGGCCCATGAACAGACAACTCACCTGCCTAAACCCAATCCACCCACCTGCGAACTATACATTTTTCAAAGCAAAAGGTGGGCATCTGATGTAAGGATCTGGTGTGTCATATACACTACGATGGTGGCACAGATTGTTAGACACACGTATAGGTTAGGGCGATTTTTTAGGATTAAGCTTAGTCCTATTGAGAAACATTTACAAAATTCCTGTACTCTGATTGGTAAGACCAAACAAGCCTATTAACAGAACTTTAAACGAGATGTAGCAGCGTGCAGTATGCAGTAGCGTGCAAAGGATTTGTGAGGTGGGGGGCCAAATCTGCAAATCCCCCGACTGAAATGGGGGAGGGGTCTACGCGGAGGTTGTGTCCCCCTCCCCTTTGGAAAATTTTTCGAAAGAAAACCTGGCTAGTCGCAAAATGGTCCAAAAAATTGCTAGTTTCAAGCTTGCGATTCTTGGGGAATTTCAGGGGCGCCGAACACCGAACATGATCCATAATTGTATAACATATTTGTGCCCTGGGGGCAGAGGCGTGGCTAATCTTAAATCTTGAGCATTCCAATAATTTCATGGGGGAGGGACCTGTCTCCTACAATAGTTAAGCGGAGCGCCACCATCGGCTGGCGCGAGGCGTAGCGACGAAATTTTGCTAAATATACCTCCCAGATCGCCGGAAATGACACTTTCCAGACCTTGCAAGTAGCTTCAAAACCTCCTTTATTTTGAGATCTCATGAATGAAAAATTTAGACTTGAAGTTGTAGTTTGAATGTAGTTTGGTAACTAGGTGGGTGGTTCAAACATCTGATCCCCGACAGGATGTTGGGTGGGACTGAACATTTTTGTAATTATAAAGCATTACGGAAGGACATATGCTTGGCTATTGGCTATAAGGCGCAATTTTATCCCCCTCACATGCGCCTCATATTGGCGACTATTTGCTCGAACGTGAACAATTATGGTGATGCTGCCGAATACAAATATAGACGCGCGCGAAAAATTTTGGCCACTGTGAAACATGTTTGACCTCAGTTATAATGCTGAGAGGGATCTACAGTTTAGGAATAATCAACGGTTACAAATAATTAATTCCTTAGTCCCTTCTATTTTCTATCCTCTCCTCCATGCACGTTTTAAAATCCCCCGACTGAGTGATTTTCCCCAAAACGGCCCCAAAGATGGGGGCCATGCTACCCCCCTTCTTTTTTGCGCACGCCACGTAGTACGTAGTATGCAATACTGGGTCCCATCAAGCCTGTCTCTAATATTTTTCTCCATTGCTTAACTCAGACTCAGACATATTAACCTAAGCTACATATCTATTGCTAGCATTACTTGCAAGAGCCAATGTAGCATGGCCAAACATTTTTCCGTGGGTGATCGGGGGGGGGGGTGGAATCGCTGATTTGGTCAGATTTTTAATATTAGGCTTATGTGGAGTGTTTCCTCTGTGGACACTTCCATCAGCGAGGCCTGGAGGTTTTTTTTTAACTTAAGTTAGGGCCCACTAAGAATATGTAGTACACGTGATCACTGGCATGCAATAAGCTGCAGAAAGATGCGACTCCGGTAGTAAGATATGCACTATTATAAACCTCACTGCTTTTGTATTGGAACTTCTATAAATAACAACACAGTCCAGGGACCGCGGAGACGGGGGGGGGGGGCTGCGGGGGCTTTAGCCCCCCCACTTTTTCTGCCATCGGCATTTTGGGCCGCCTAAATTTAGAAAGTGGGCCGCCCCGTGACTGGTAGAAAAAAATGTAAAGC
>JAODFY010233077.1:0-10365 GCA_027580055.1 Paracaudina chilensis | reverse complement strand
TGTTGAAGACGAGATAAACGAAAAATTTGGTTACTTGGTAGGCCGTATAAGAGAGAGTTTCCCATGTCTAGGCGAGATGTGACAAATGCGTGTATGAGTTGTTCAGTTGCGTCTCGAGTGAGATATTTCCTAATAAGTCCAATGTTACGTAGATGATATGAAAAGGAACTATAAACTGAAGAGATGTGATCCTTGAAAGACATGTCTGCATCAAAAATGGTGCCCAAATTTTGAACCTTGGTTACGACTGATATCTTTGAAGAACCAATACGAAGGTGGCTAATTGGGACTTTGTACATGTTTGTAATGATCCCTTACGACATGAGGTATTCTCAGGATAAAATTTGGGCAATTTCAATACTGACAAGTTAGTATTGATGAATATTATGAGGATTAAGGAGAGGATTTAGAAACGGGTTCGGACATTGATAATGTAAATGGTGATTATAGGCCTAGTACTAGGCCTATTCAGCAACAAAAATATACTATGTGCATATTAAATACAATTTACAATCTATTTAATCTATTGTATTTTATGCAAATGAGATCTATAATCATGTTAATGAGTCAAACTTGAGGTAAAATTTTGCATAATTTTAATTATTGAATATATTTTGACCAACCATATGTGGTATTAGAACATATATATATACACAAAATAATATGGTTCCAGCAAAGAAATGAACCAAAATGTCCTTATTTGACTACACTTTGCAAAACAATCTAGCACAGCGGTGAATGTACACTGTTTTAATATCTAGCACTAAACAGGGTTAATAACAATAATATATTTTTTTTAAATAGCTGTCAGAATCTGAAGGATGGGGAAACACGTTGGGCGCCATGTTCATTAAATCATATGGATTTGTCAAGACTTATTGCTTCCTTCAGTTTTAATTTCTTTGTATAATTGATTTAGACTATACTTTTATTAATATCTGCATGGATTTAATTCACTTTTGAGATATTTCAGTTATTTCTGAGTCACTGATCAAGATGGTTTGAGCTGTCAAGAAAAAAACAATGCATGCTTTTGTATATGTTTTTTTTTTAACTCAAAAAATGTTTCTCAAAATAAATTCCTTGTTAATTTACGAAGAGAATTTAGCAAATGGAAATGTTTTGTGAGCGATCTTTTGAACATGGAGACCTGCAGCGCAGTACGTTTCACAATTGCTAAAGTTCAACCATGCAGTGTTGTGTAGGGTGCTGTTAAAAATGTGATCTGCTCCCTACCTAGCCTAGCTTATTGTTTTTGGTGTGAATATATGTATATTAATGAGGGGGCAGGGCTTAGTGTAAAAATCTTATCATATTGTAACACGTAGAAGCTAGGTATGTTTCCCAGATATTTGTTTTTATTTGTTAAGCATTGGAACCATTACTACACATGGAAGCATTTTGGTTTCATTTTGGTAGAAACATTAAAGCAATATAAATCTTTATAGCAATCCGGGATTGTTAAAGGATATTTAATTGCCATATCTTTATAGTTTTGGAAAATAAAAGTTGCACTGAAAGCATATGTACTACAGATGTTAAAGAGATAATGCTGGATCCTCTGTGTGTAACATTCTCCAAATTATTAAACTAGGAAAATGTCACAATTTTAAATTAAAAAAAATATGACAGCTCTGCTGATATATGATATACATTCAAACTGTGTGGTAAATTAATGAAGTTTCCACTCTAGGGGAATCAGGTTACATTAAGTTCAGCAACCTGTACGTTTTACATGTTTATATTATGTGTACTTTACCCGTACAATGACAGCTGAACCTGGCTCATGTGTGCATGGTAAATATGTCCGTCACCATGACGCCACTGGGCGTTACATAATTATATAGGCCTCAATACAGTGGCAGTTCTTGTAGAAAAATTGGCCAATACTACTCTCCGCATCACAAACATTGCATCATTTTGCGTCTACGGGCCTGTGAATTGCATTTTTTCGCCAGAGGGGCACCAGGCCTCCCCTCAGACCCCTCCCCCAGAACCCCCCCCCTTAAGACAAATCTCTCGCTACGCGCCTGCCTCAATAGAATGTGCTACAACAAGACACCATTTAGGTTGAACAAAGAAAATAACTTAAAACAACTCTCGATCCATCCTAGGCTCGAAATCTCGACTGTTCAAGCTCATTTTCTTTTAGATATGCATGCATGGGTTTTCTAACCAGATGTTTCATGGGGAATGTGATCATGACATTAATTTGAGGCTACATGTACCCTACAGCATGTAGTATGGATGCATGTAGGAATGAGTTTGAGATGTTCAAAGTATTTTCTGATCAGTGGCATTACCAAGGGGAGGGCTTTGGGTCCCCCTCCCACCCCCAAGAGGTTTGTGATAAATGCTGAAATTTGTGCGCCCCCCCCCCCCAAGTGTATGGCAATGGCACTATAGACCAGGATAACAAAATATTTGACATGGAGCCAATTCTTACGTTATCCTGCATGGGAATATATATCTACCATGATTTCATACCCCAAACATGTTTTTTTTTTTTTTACCGAAAATGTATCAAAATCAAAATGCGTCTCTGATTGAGGAATAAATCCGGATTGGTTTTGTTTTGTAATCCATAGCACAGACTTCCTTTCCTCAGATAACCTTATCTGTGTATCATATTTTACAGTAACTTCAGCATCTGGCATAATCTACCAGTAGTGCATTCACTGTTCTTAATTGATAGCTTAGCAAAGCATTTGTGATTTAAGTTTTCTGACGGAATTCATGCTTTTCCTCAGATTGGAAGTTTTGTATTTTGAGGTACGTGTCTACAATGGTATTCGTTATGACTAAATTGTCATTCTAAGTTAGCCTAAAGTTTTCTGTTTTTTTTTGTTTTTGTTTTAATTGACCACTAAGCACTAATGTTAAAGGCCTAATTAAATCATCTGACACTACAACTTTTCATCAGTTGCACAGGTTATTACTTCATTAATCCCATCCCAAAATTTCTATTTCTTTTTTGTTATGGGGGGTGGGGGCGCGGGAGAGGGGTGAGCGGATATAAATTTACTCCCACAGGTTTGCTTGTGTCAAATCATATATGCCATATTAGAATGTCATTGATTGTCATGAAAAAAAATGTCGCAAATGTTGACAGCATATATGACAGGATAGCATGGCCTAGCTAACTCGATAGACAGTCTCCAGAGTGTACCAATAATTGTGTTATGAATTCAAGTTGAAGGTTTATACTTGGATCTACAAAACCATCTCCTTTAAATGGTGTAACTTATTCACACACTTCCAGATACATTGCCTTTTGTTATAAAATCAACGAGGGAATTCTAAATAAGGAATGAATTTGGAATTGACAGCTACCAAGACAACTTTCCATGTATCTAACAGTGGTGGCACCAGACTTGAAGATCTGAATTTTTTTTTGGGGGGAGGCAACTTTTTTTGTTGGCTGAAAAAAAAAGGGGGAAGGGGTTGACTTGTTCCCTTTCCCCATTGGGATTTTTTACAAATAGATTTAGATGCAGAATGGTGCTCACATAATTTTTATGGACATTTAACCTTTCAAAATATTCTTATTGTCAGAACTTTTATTTTGGACAATGATTAAGAAATTGGGGAGGGGGAGGGACAAGTAGGGGGGGGGGGCAAATGCCTCCACAGTAGCACCGCCAAACATAACTTAGTAGCATATGCGACAAGAAGTTTTTTATTCTTTCCTCAATAATATTCAACAAAATGTGAATGTATAAATTGAACAATGAACTACATATAAGGAAACAAAGAGCACATATAGGTGTGTGATATGTATTTTTCTGGATGCATTTCTTTCTGAGATGACCAAAATAGAATTCTTTTTGATATAATTTCCATTAAAATATATGCAATTCTCTTTATGCTGAATAATAATAATAAAAAAATTTGTTAATATGATGTATTAAAATGTCTCATTTTAAATTCAAATACCCTTGGGGTGATTTGGGTTAATATTAAACAGTGACATTGATTATAGAGCTAATTAGTCTAGTTCAGTTGTATATTAAATACAGCAGTGTTTAATAAACATGACAATCCTTAATTATATGCGCAATGTTTTATTCATCAGCTTTCTCAGTCAAATTGCTGTAAACATCTCTTCTTTATTCCTGCCCTTGCCCTTGGTGGTGAACTTGGTAATTATCTACGGATGATATACATACATTCAAAACTGTATTTTCTAGTCAATTTCTAACTAACCAAATTCGGAAAACTAAAGCTCTTTTGTGGAGCTGTTAATATATTTGACGCAATTTGACACAATATTTGTTTCAGACCTTTTCTGCACAATGGTTTCAGCTGGCACATATGTACTGTAGGTATAATTCTATATATAATGAGTTTTGTGTTCGTGGTTATAATTTATGAAATATGTTTTTCTATCAACCATTACAGCAGCCCCATCACAGAGTTATAGGCACTATGTTGGGGAAGGAGGATTGGTACATTGAACTTAACTACCTGCCAGTTCATGCAGGTTTTACTTAATTCACACATTTATAGAGGGGTCTAACAAGCACTGTCACAACTACCAAACATAAATGGACCTTTAAATGGTACTATACTTGTACACAAACTTTAATTCGCTTTTCAAGCAGTTCATAACTATGAGGACTATATGTTTACCCAAAGCATTAGCTGTGCATGGTCACAATCAGATCCCCATGTGAATAAAACATCCAATGAGATGACACCATGTGAATATAACACACAATCAGATGACCATGTGAATAAAACCGCTATTGAGATGACGACCATGTGAATATAACACACAATCAGATGACCATGTGAATGCAGCACAAACAGATGTCCATTTGAATAAAACACAAAAACAGATCCTGATGTGAATTAACCACACAATCAGATCCTGATGTGAATTAAACACACAATCGGAAGGCCATGTGAATAAAACACACAATCAGATCCCCATGTGAATAAAACACACAATCAGATCCTTGTGTGAATTAACACACAAAGAGATCCTCATGTGAATTAACACACAAAGAGATCCTCATGTGAATTAAACACACAATCTGAAGGCCATGTCAATAAAACACACAATCAGATCCCGATGTGAATGCAACACACAATCGGATGACTATGTGAATAAAACACACAATTAGATCCCCATGTGAATAATACATGCAATATGAGGTCACCATGTGAATGCAACACATCAGATGACGACCATGTGAATACTGCACACAATCAGATGACCATTTGAATGCAACACATGGTCATCTGATTATGCAGCACAATCAGATGACCATAATGCAACACAATCACATCCCCATGTGAATTGCAAAACACAATCAGATTACCATGTAAATTACTCCAAACACACAATCAGATTACCATGTAAATTACTACAAAACCAATTCAGATCACCATGTAAATTACTACAAAACCAATTCAGATCACCATGTGAATTGCAACACACAATCAGATCACCATGTAAATTATACTACAAAACCAATTCAGATCACCATGTGAATTGCAACACACAATCAGGTGACTTGATTTTATTGGGTGATTAACTGCCTGTGCCAATTATAGCACTGTTATCATGCCCAATACAGTGTCTGCATTTCCACCCTCTCTCACATGATTAAGTGTGCGTAATTTTGTCAAGTGTTTGCTGCCCTCTTGTGAACATGCTTGTGATTTCCATGGGAGTTTTGCGCATGCCTACATGAACACCGTCATCACAGTATCAACAGTCACCTCTACAGAACGTGACGGTCTGGTGACACTACAGATTATTATGGATTGTACTAGTGTTCTCAATATTATTATGAGCAGCCCATCTGACAGCAAATTTGATAATGATTCACCAATCACCAGTATCTATATTTATGTAATTACCAGGACGTAGAGTAGTTATTTTCTCCTGGGGAGGCTTTTCCTGATTATTAATCCTATTTATTGTTTTTAATAATCTAGTTCGCAGTTGTGTCATGAAGTGCCACAGACTTTTAAGAAGGGTACGAACAGTTAAGGCCTACACAGATGAACTACTTGGTAGGATAATTAATATTCATGGTGAGTGGGGGCTTAATGCTAATTAAATCGCTCAAAATAGCTTGTAAAAAAAAAATATATCTTTCGTGACAAAGACTGAAAGGAATAAAAAGTATATACCAGAGATATTGGATACATTGTGAAAGCTTGTCATCTCATGAAAGGCGGGAAACTTTTAAAAGATTACTATTGTTGCCAGAATATACATTTTTGTTGAATTTCTTTAAAAAATTAAGCTTTAATACCCTGAAGAAGGGATGAATTTTGAAAGCCAGCCGAGGCCTTGTATTAAAAAGGAAAAGCAAGAGTTCATTTTATTTGATGAGTTGAAGAATATGAGGTGAATTGATGATTTATATTGATGACTTATATGATTTATTATTATACTGTTACCAAAGTTATGTCAAACTCTATATTGCCAAGGAAGTGATTTCCATTTGGCCAAATCAATAGCATTTTATAGGCAAAATGTTAAAGATAATGAAGCAATATATGGTGCTATTACCTTTATAATGTTCCCCCACTTCCATGATAAATTATCGGAAAGGCTTTCATCAGTTTCTCTAATATAAAAGCACCCATGAGATAAATAAATAAATTCGCAGCATCCCAAAAGAGACATAAACCCACATCCTAATGTTTCATTCTATATGAATTTATGACAGAAATAGTAAAAAGTGACAGAAATGTACAAATTTGTTTCAGAGAGTGAGAATTGCTAGCAAAATTATTGTAGTTTCATACAGTTTATAAGCTAAAAGGTGAGGTTGCAAGAAGCCAGTTCACATGAGTTTCCAGTGACACCGAGAACTAATAAAACAAAGGTGACAAAAAAAAAATAAGATCAGTTAAACCTGATCGAGATTCTGGCTAAAATCAGAACGGTAGACAAATAAGTAGTGTTTTAATTGCCTCTTTTAATGAAGCAGTACATATCATGGATTAGTCTTAAGGCTGTAAGGAAGCTTATTCCTTAATTTTTCGCAAACGAGCAATATCCATAACTGCATGGATTTCACTGAAGACTCTTCGAGAAACATTTCTACCACGGTCAGATGCTACCAACAAATCCTGGATATAATGAGGACCCAGTACTCTAACAGCTTTAACACAGAATAAGACCTTAAAATATTCTGCCCTCTATTTGATCTTAAGCCAATGAAGATCATGGGAAAAGATTGGTTACGTAATCATACATACTATATACATTCTTGCAGTTAAGTTTTGCACAGATTTTGAGTTGATCAATGTAAATGTTGGTTGATACCAAAATAAAGTGAGTTTAATACAATAATCAATATGAGAAATAACCATGGATTGGACAATAATGCTTTACTCAGAGATATTTAGAAATATTTCTAAGACAGATAACACAAAACAGGTAACATTAATAAACTGGAAATGGTCCAGTGTAAAGCTGCTAGATTTGTGTGAAAGGAATATCATCGTACAACTAGTGTGACATCCCTCCTTCAGCAACTTGGCAGGCCTACCTTACAGAAGAGATGTCTTAATTCATGATTAAAACTGTTTCATAAGGCTATTAGTGGCTTCGTGGCTCTGCCAGTTCCTGACTTCATTGAACTTTCCAACTATCACACCAGATCATCTTCTGTCAAAGGTTACAGACATGCTAGTTTGAATGTAGATGTTTTCAAGTGGTCCTTTTGGCCAAGAACAATTCCAGATTGGAATGCTTATAGTCTGAAATCTTACTGTCAGAGTGAATAGGCTTGTGCTTGTTGCATGCTGTCCTCTATGCAGTGATAACCACTAGTTGGTGTTTGCATAGTATATACCAGACAAGACAAGACATGAGGTGCTGTTTTAGGTTGTAAGCATGCTGGGGAACCTGAATAACAGATATGACAAAGACCTAAGGCTTGGCTGAAAGCTATCCCAGACTTGCAGAGGTACTAGCTGGCAGGTGTCGGTATAGGTTTAGTGTACAGATCTGTAGTGAGGGAGTTTTCTTTTGCGTCACATCCAAGAAATTGATTACAGACCCATCCCAGAGTTATAGGCACTAAGTCGGGGAACAAGGATTAATACAGCCATCTTGCCTGCCAGTTTGTTGTTTTGTCTTCACACCTTCATGAAGATGTCTAAGGTGTCTAACTGTCTTACTGCCATGGCTACCAAACATAAAAAACATATAAGTGGTACTAATTCCAAATTCTAAACACTCCCTCCCTAGTGTTACATGCATGAATTAATTTATGTACACAGGCTATAAGATGTTTATAACACAACAAATTTTTAAGACCATTTATCAAACTTTGGTATTACCACATGTTTCTTATTGTTCAATTATTTGGACTGGCACGCACAATTCTTATCTCTATCCACTCATTCTATTACAAAAAAAAGCCATATACGTCATATTTCACATGCTGCATATCATGACCATACTAATCCTCTTTTCATGAACATTAATTTGTTGAAAAATCAACGATATTTTCTAGTGTAATTCTTGCCACCTTCATGTATGGAATAGATTATTACAGAACGCGTTTGATAATTTTTAATTAGTCTTTGGGTTTTACATCACCACCACACAAGGCGTGCCAATGATTCATATTATTTCCCATTTAATACCACTATAGGAAGGTTAGGTTTAAGAAATTGTGTGACAAAAACTTGGAATTCAATACTAGATGCTATTTAAACAAAATCTTATAGAAAATCATTTAAGAAGTATTTAGCTAAACACATAATTGCAAATTATTAAAGTACAGTAGGATACATAAAGGTGCCGATGATCAATTGTATTCGGAACTTGATTTTTTTATCGCTTCAAGCTGCAAAATTGGAAGACATGTTTATAACCATGGAGAGAGAAGGAACTGTGGTGTGTCTTTTGAAATGTCTGTGGGATATATGGGAGCGATTTTGAAGGAGGGCAACTCTTCTTATCCCGTCTTGTAGTAAGTTTCGCCTTTTGCTTGGATTTTAACAAAGATCAATCAATTCAGGGAATCAGTACAACAGGAACGAAAGTTGCTTTTCAGATAAAAATGTCCTTCTTGAGACTGTCAAGAAGGAGAGGGGCTGACATTTTACCTATAGAACTGTGGGGATGATTGGAGCGAGTGAGTAGAATCTGTAGTTGTCCTGGTAGAACTGTGGGGATGATTGGAGCGAGTGAGTAGAATCTGTATTTGTCCTGGTAGAACTGTGGGGATGATAGGAGCGAGTAAGTAGAATCTGTATTTGTCCTGGTAAAACTGTGGGGATGATTGGAGCGAGTGAGTAGGATCTGTAGTTGTCCTGGTAGAACTGTGGGGATCGATGACTGGAGCAAGTGAGTGGAATCTGTAGTTGCCCTGGTAGAACTGTGGGGATGATTGGAGCGAGTGAGTAGAATCTGTATTTGTCTTGGTGGAACTGTGGGGATGATTGGAGCGAGTGAGTAGGATCTGTAGTTGTCCTAGTAGAACTGTGGGGATCGATGACTGGAGCAAGTGAATGGAATCTGTAGTTGTCTTGGTGGAACTGTGGAGCGAGTGAGTGGAACCCTTTTAAGTTTTGTATTATGTATTAGTACTGATGCAAATATTAGTTTGCATTTGGCCATCACGTATGACGTTAACAGGTTATGTGATAATGGAATTGGGTCAGTGTTACATATAGTGTTGACAATGGGTATAAATTGATGGAATGGATTTGCTTTGCGACAGATGTTTGGCCAATGGTGTAGGTTTGGGCTATGATACATGATATGAATATTGTGCATCACAATGAGTTCTGAAGTGCATGTGCATGGTTAACATATTGTTTATATGTTGGATTACCTTGCTATGCATTTCAGGGTATTATTGTTTTGTGTTTCACTTTCAGCTTGGGGTGAAAGCCCTACTCTGTGACTCTGTGGGCTGGTGAAATTCCTTCAATGGATTGAAGAAGGCACGGTGACAAATTCCTTGCATGCATGTTGGATAGTAAATGTTCGATCTATGCAGTATATTTTATTGAAATGTACAGCAGATTAAAGGGGTTTTGCAAAATTGTTTATTCTAATTATATTCTAGAATTATTAAGGTCTTATTGATCAGGACACGAGGGTATATTGTTCATTGGTCATGAGTCAAAGTATATTGACTGTTGTGTATTTTACATTCAATTGATTTATTGTTTTTCAATGGCCGGTGAATTGAATGCTTTCGATTGAGTGCTGTCTGAAATTGTGGTCAATGTTCCTATTAGAGTGTCACAGGTGAAGCTGTGCCCAGGGGCGTCGCCAGAGGGGGGGTGTAGGGGTGTGTGACACCCCCCCAATATCAAACCGACAGTCGGCAAAATCCTGTCCAGTCGGCAAATTGAAAGTTTGAAACTGGA
>JAODFY010233076.1:0-16992 GCA_027580055.1 Paracaudina chilensis | reverse complement strand
TTGACAGATGTACCGCCCAGTCAAGCTCCCTACATGAAGTGTTCTTCTTGAAAGATGTACCGTCCAGTCAAGCTCCCTACATGAAGTGTTCTTCTTGAAAGATGTACCGCCCAGTCAAGCTCCCCACATGAAGTGTTCTCCTTGACAGATGTACCGCCAAGTCCAGCTCCCTACATGAAGTGTTCTTCTTGAAAGATGTACCGTCCAGTCAAGCTCCCCACATGAAGTGTTCTCCGCATCGGGTCGCACCGCATCGCATCTAAATTCAGAACGGCGAACGACGCCCCGGTTTGACACCAAAGACACTGCAAATCATCCAAATATCTTGTTCCGTTCTGTTTTCAAGATATCAATGTTTGAAATGTACACTTCCATGCAGTGATACGGTTTTTTTGTTTTACAAAAATGACGTGTAGTGAGTCTATTATGACATCAGAGTGCCAAATAGAGTATCCCTTTGTATGTCTTTAGTATTTATCATCCATATATTTTACAATGGTACAATACAATATTTTAATAATTTTGACATTTGTCTGTGAAAGATCAAAGATCACCACATATATAAATGTTAACAAAATGAATGTCCCATTGAAGATAAATAAATCAGGGTTTAAACCTTTAAATTATAAAGAATTACAGAATCAGGTATAGTACACTCCTAGTGGCCCTGTGCTGTCATCATAGACTTACTTCAAGTCCTGTTTTTCTTTAAAAAAATATGGCAACCTTCGTATTGCTCATAGTACACATTTTAAATAGACAGTGGTAACTTGAGAATGGAACAATATATTTGGATGTTGATTGCAGTGTCTTTTGTATCTTGTTATCATCTTTTTGTTTTATCCGAGCTAAGGTTATATCTTGGGTTTGCTGCTTATCGTTTAATATACGAATTGGAGTCGACATTCGCTTAAAAAGAACACACGGACAAAAGAGGCATTGTTTCGTCTCTTAACAATGACATAAATTTATTCTTCTGTACAGTAAATATAAACACCGATGACACAGATTTACAACTGATAAAATCTCTCTTTTGTTAAGTACAATAACTTGTTCACAGTGAAAGGAATAAAATTCTTGCATTGAAGAATTTTTTTTCGAAACAAATAGTCTTACTTTTTTTTAAACTTCATTTACAGATATTAATTGTATAACAGACTTCTGCGGTTTTGAAGAAACGGTTATGGAAATAATGAAAGGTGGTGTGATTATATTGTGATAAGGGCAGCGTATCAGTGACGTCAACATATCGGTAATAAGCAACAACATATTTCGCAAATAAAAACTACAATAAGAATTGTGTGTAGCATCAATGGCTATGATGTTAAACAGGTGGGGGGGGGGGGAGAGCAAACCACACCCATTTATGAAAGTCCCATCAAAATATAATATATGAATGGTATATTGATTTTGATAGAGATATTGATTTCTGAAATAAATTTAAAATTCTTATTAAACATCTGGCAAAATGTGTGATGTATATTGTATCGAGAAGCTTTTTTTCTTAATAATTATATTAGTGAATAATAGACTGACGAGGTACTGATGGTGCGATCATGGCATCACACACGCTAGTGCAGGATGACTTTATTCATCATATTAAATCGAACTGACGAGGTACTGATGATGAATTCATGAGTGTGAATGGATGTTCGTGACTATTAAATAGTTACGTGTCTTCGATGCGTAAGCGCAGTTTTGTTCAAGAAATGACCATAACAATACAGGACAGGGTGACGTGATTGAACTTGTTTGATCCACATAAGATGCAATTGATGATGAATGGATTATTGCAAATATACTTTGATGATTACTATTCTTTTCGTCCTTCCTGATTACTATTCGTTCGTCCTTTCACATTATTAGTTCTGATCATCAAAATTTCTGACTACGTCTACACGACGGTGTGAGGACACGACTAAACTTAATTAATCTATATTAGATGTAATTGATGATGAATGGACAATTGCAAATTTATATTCATGATAATTTGTAATTTGTTTCGTTAATCCTGTACTAAGTGGTTCTGATCACGAAATATCTAACACACGACATTCTTTGAACTGGATTCATCCACATTAGATACAATTGATGATTAATTGGTGATTTTTATTAATGATAACGAAATCTAGTTTCTTCATTGATGACGGTGGTCTAGTGATGATAGTGAGGTCGAGTGGGCGGTGCCTATATATACTGATAACGAAAGCCATGCAGCCTAAAATGACATGGTTTCTAGAATGTCTAGAATATCAATGTTAAATACTATAATACTCTAAATCTATCTTTCACGGGTGAGGATTTTTTTTTTGGTGGGGGGGGGGGGGGTTGATTGATCACACTTTCGATCCCCCCTCTTATTTTTTCTTCAAGAGAGATTTGGGTGGATATTATTTTTCATCGAATGATCAGTTATAGGCCTATTATTTTTTACAATTTTACAATTACAATTCATATAAGACACAATATTCCACCTGACTAGTGCATCTACAATCAAGAAATCCGTCTCTGATTTATTTTCAATCCCCACGCAAGTGTAATCAATATAATTCAAACGTTTTATAAATTAAGAACATGAACTGAAGTCGGAACGAATTAGCTCGAAAGAACCGTTTCATATCTCTTGATAAAGATTCGTTTCAGCGCATGAGCACGTGTGAGCATACAAAAACGTTACGGACAATTTATGGAATCTAGATTACTACCAAGCAAATACTTATAAAACTTACTATAATAATAGTAATACTACTACTAATAATATTCTAATTAATATATTGACATGCGGTGATAAGGTACTTATCCACCACGAAGATCTATTTTACTTCCTGCGTAAGGACACACTATTTGAATACCTTAGGACAAGACGATGCTCTGCCCACCGTTTATTCATCCACAAAGATCCCCTAAGATACGCCGCAGTATGCCAGCTAAAATTGTCATCTGAATTGACGTAAACATTTGTATATCTCGTTGACTGTTTTTAAAATATTAATTAGTGAAAATTATCGGTTTATGCATATACATATCCCATTTATCACAATTTGTCACAATTGACAATATGAGTAGAATAAAGTTGTTATAACAATATAGCCCAATGCGCCTGCGCATTTGCAATCAATTCTTTTAATAATAGGCTACTAAGTTGAAATGGTATGCCGGCCTAAGTTATAACATTTAGGAAAAATTATGGATGGAAAAACTGATTTCTAAGGTAGATAACTTAACAACCAAAAACACTTTTCAATGGAAAAAATGGGACCTCCACCACTGAGTGTAGTTTTCATCCTCTTACTATTTTTTATATTTTTGTGATAAATGTTTCATGTTTTCACTGGACTATTTTTTATTTAATTCGTGGTTAGGATAAGTAGCCTAATTTGTGTCCGCCGACAAAACATCATTATTGTCATTTTTTAAGTTTGATGAATTCAATCATTGTGGGATATATAACATTTGTTGGGTTAGTTCTTCATGTAGATTGGATTAATGAGGTATCCTAATTTGTGTGTTAGGATAAGTAACCTATTTTTTCCAGCGATAAAACCTCATTATTAATACTTGTTTAATTTTCGTAAATTGAAACATTCTGGGATATGGAACTTTGGTTTGGTTAGATTGCAGAATACGTGAATGAGGTACTCAGATTTGTGTGTGAGGATAAGTATAGCCTATTTCCTGCTATTTCACATTCTGAGATATGAAATGTGGATAAAACTAAGCATGGAACTTTGGTTTGGTTAGATTGCAGAATACGTGAATGTGGTACTAAGATTTGTGTGTGGGGATAAGTAGTATATTGTTTTTTTATATGGAATATCGGTAAAATACAGCATATGAAACCTTTTGCATGCAGAATAAATGAATGAGGTCGTAAAATCTCTTTTTCGTTTCAGAACCCTCATGCCTTCCGTAAGCCTACATTTGTTCGTCGTCATCAAATACTAAACCGTGGTTTTTCGTCAATTGCAACGTTGCATTAATTTCTTCATCAATAGCCAAAGCTTCTCAATAGGCCTACTTTAGGGGGGAAGGTAAAAGGGCAAAAGAGAAAAGGGTACCAGTACATATTCATTATTTGCACACATTGCCACCAAACTGAAGTGAGACCTTTAATAATCACAAATAAATTTGGACGAATTAAGTATTTTCTAGGATTATCGGAAAAATAATGTAAGACGAGACAACCATACACGGTTCAGTAAAATTTTCATAGCGACTGGGAACAGATTAAGGGTTGACTGCAAAAAAAACATCGGTCAAATTGAATAATCCCCAAAAGTTTTTTTTTTCTCGAGGAGTGACTACAGTACTGCATGGCCCGTAGTTAAAGCAATAATCAGGGTTTATTTTTAACGATTTTGTCATCATTTTACCACATCATAATGTCCATAGAGTTTGACAACGTATGAAAGATTCATCATGTGCAACAAAACTTACCGATATTCTTCAAAAAAAAAGACGAATACTGTATGTACCGCCTCAATAGGTGATATATACACTGTAGGTCTAGTTCTGCGAAATTGCCCGACAAATTGCAACACTCATAAAGTTGTGGCCTAATTTCTTCGCAAATAGGGCGATTTGCGATGTGAAAGATTCAGGGAGTCCTTTAATGATAACTAACAAGGGAAATGGATGGCAACATCTCCTTTTGGTGAAAAAAAAGGTAGGTGGTGATCCTTTGATGACGTCATTCTTACTAGTAAATGCATGCGGATACAGCCCATTTGCCGTGCCTATCGCATCCAATTTTTTTCCGGATCCTTAACGGATCCGTGCAGATAAAATAATATCATTGATTCATTGAATATACAATGTAATGTGCTGTATCCGTGTCCGTATCCGATTACTTCCGGATATAAATGCATCGGAGTAAAAATGCCGGGTAGGACCCTAGTGCTTATTTCGCGATGTTATTTACACTGGTAAATACACCCGGGTACAATCCAGTTGCCACACCTATTGCAACCGATTATTTTTGGAACCATCTTGAAATCCAATGTGATAGAATATTGCCGCATGCGATTCCGCATGTATATTAATGGAACCATATACGTTAGACACGTTATACCCACTAAAGTACCAACATATAACGACAGTAGGCTATAATGTATGTTAACATATTTCCCGGTAAAAAACAAAAAATACACAGATTATAAGAAATAATTCACATAGCTCATTGTGGCTGGTTCGGAGTCACGAGAACTTGCAGAGGAATATCATTCAAGTGTTACATGAAACACATTTTATCATTTATACTTAAGACAAAATCAGGTCGAAATCTAGCACGGATAAATTAACACTAGATTAAAGTTAGGCTATATAAACTCCTTCCAATTTCTCATCCTTGTAGCATTTTAGCGGTTATACAGCGGTCGCCTATATAGAATGCAAATGCAATTCAGTGTTCTATACATATGTGTGTTTACCAGAGACGTTGCCAGGTGTGATAAGTTCTGAGTGGTCAATACCAACCACGTGATTAGCTCAATAAAATATCTTCTTTAAGGAAGGGCTCTCGTAATATTGTTCAACTCTTTACGCACGTACCTTTGAAGACAATCGCCAACCACCGTAATCATTTCACCTAATACAATATCGTTCCTTTTGGCAGATTAATCTTTGCGTAAATGGTCACCTCGATGTTCTCTTACCTCGTTAGAAAGACGTAAGCTAAGTTCTCCTCGCAAACGTTGCATCGTGTTTGACGCGTTTCTTTAACAATCTGGATAATAGTCTGCTAATGGTTCCCGCGTCCAATGACGTTTCTTCGTATACGAGATTTCTATTCAATCGCGAGTCTCCTTTTTAAACATTATACGATTTACATTACATGTGTTAACCACTGGCCAACCAATCAAATCCCCTCTGCGACACCACGTGGTGTGCACTACGTCAGCGAGTGCCATTGTGCGACCGATTCTTTCATCCGACTGACCATCTCGTTCCAATGTTCCAGTTCTTTACCCCTGGCGTACATGAATGGCCCTACGACTACCCGTCCGATTTGCTTGTCACCTGTAAAATTAAAAGATAAAATGACCATGAGGAAATGCCTTCCCTTCTTGTTCCAAAATTTGTTTACCTTTCATCTAAAGTATATATTTAAGGTTAACACATGGGATTAGTAAATACATTTGCATGACCAGTGTAACTGTTAAGGACACTTTAAAGTAACTGAGCAGCAAACAATGACAGCTTTGGTTACTACCGTGAGCGTATGTGATGTGGTGGGAAAGGATGTGGTCTCGGGATGATTTGGGCACGAATTTCTTTCTTAATTTGACCTCAATTGACCCTGTTGACCTCCAAGTGACCTTCAAAATTGTCGGCACTAAAGTTTCATGTGAACCAAAAAATGTTAAGTAATTTGACCTCAAATGCCCTCCAGATCACCTTTACAATTTTCGGCACTAAATGTTGACCATATGTTCCAAGTTTCATGTGAATCAAACAATGTTTAGTGATTTGACCTCAAATGACCCCAGATGACCTCCAAATGGCCTTCAAAATTCTTGGCATTAATGTTGGCCATATGTACCAAGTTTCATGTGAATCAAACAATGTTTAGTAATTTGACCTCAATTGAACACTGATGACCTCCAAATGACAATCAATTTTTTTTTTTAATTTTCCCAAAATACATATTTTTCCCAAATATCACATTTTCTGATAATTTCAAGCTGAAAATATTTGAATTATTTGGAATTTTGGTCAAGATTCAACTTTCTACCAAGTTTGAAAATAATAATTCATACGGTTTTGTAGCTATGCTCATTAATACATTTTTTATAAAAAAAATACCAAAAAATATGATTTTTACCACAAATTTTTATTTTTTTATTTTTCAATAAAAGTGTTCAAGATTCACATTTTGTGCCATGTTTGAGCTTAATCGGTCATACGGTTTTGGAGTTAATCTCAAAAAACTTTTTTGTCAAAAAAATTGACCAAAAAGTCCCCCCCCCCTCAATTCTTCATATTTTTATTATCTTAATGAATTTGTTCACATGTGATGCTGGCTTATGTCCTGACTTACTGATATACCGAAAATGAAGTTAATCGGCCATAAGATGTTGGTTTTATGTCCAAATAACTGTATTTTCCCAAAAAATTGAAATTTGATAAAAATGCTGATTTTTCTCCAAAAATAATTATTGATCTACTTTTTGTACATATGTAAGCTTTTGTCACATTTTACCTCTCCAACAAATTTGAAAGTAATCCGCCATTTGAGATATATCCGAAAAAACATAAAAAATCTGACGCACACACCCACACACACATAAGTCTGCACACACGGAGAGTGTTTTTGGTGTACCCCCTTACTGGACCCCTTGGTACCCATAGACACTTCACCATAGGGTACCCCTTGATCGGCGACAAAATGCAACACTCATACAGTTATGCCATAATGTATTCGCAAATAGGGCGATATACGATGAGATCCAGGGAGTCTTTTATACATAACTAAACTAACAAGGGAAACGAATGGCAAAATCTCCTTTTGTTTTGATAAAAAAAATAATTATTAATTATTATATTGCTTTAATGTAGTCTATATTGATAAATTTATATATTATTATTATTATATATTTAGAAGATTTATTCTTTGAAAATATGTAAAATGCAAACATTTGTATGCAGTATATAACGATTTGTATCGATTTTGTAAACTATGTATAACAACAACAAAGGGTACAGACGATTTTGGTTCACTTTGATGCATGCATGTGCCTTTAAACTCACGAAACTGTCTGCTTGAATTATGGTTATGCCAAAGTTGTCAATATTTTGGACACGGTCATCGCTTAAATATAACATATTTATTGATAGAACATTTCAACATGAAGCGTTGTGAATCCTTCCTTGCAGAAAACGAAAATGCTGAGAATTTTGCTGATGGTGAATAACACTAACTCCCCCACTTTTTGAATATGCAAGATTTTTTTTTTACTTTAAGACAGTAATTGTGTTGCTATGGCAATGTGACACCCCACCTCCCTTTTTTTAACAATTTATCGACGCCTTTGTTAGCAGTTGGCAAATTAAACAAATCACTCCTTAAATATATACACATAAAAACATTTGAAGAAAACAAATCATAAAATCATAAATAAATATGTTTTTGTTCAATGACGTCCTTGTCCAAACTGCTTCCGGCACAATCATATCAGACAGTCTGCCGTGTTAATAATGACAAAAACGGCGCCTTAAAACACTTTTCTAGATTGTGTTGATATAAATTATAGAAGTGCATTCATGCAACAGGAGCGTTTGCCAAAAAAAATCTATGGGAATTTCCAAAACGCAATGTTTTATCTCTCTTAACATTTATATACAAGTAATGAGACACTCGACTCAATTCCCCAATGACGGCAGATTTCCCAGCTTTGAGAGATAATTTTGTGTGTACATACTGTTTGAAGTCAATTGGATTTCATAATTTTGCATGGTACTTTATTTAATTAGACCTGTGAGTTATCAGCCGATATATTAATGAGCAGTTATATATTAATGAGCTTATGGACCAACCGCAAAGCTTCTTGTAAAACGTTTCGGCGTGGATAGCCCAAGAATTCTACATAGAGGAGTGTGTGATATAGCCTACAAAATCTTTTACTCCTGGCGCGTGTCGCAGATACCGATGGCATTCAGGTTGTCGGATTGCACTTGGCTTAATTCCTTACATATCATTTCCTCTTATTTCTTTCCAAACTGAGTGAATTATCATATTCATGAGCTATCGGACCAATCGCAAAGCACGTCGTAAAACGTACCGGTACTCCTGGCACGACCGCCACACAGACACTGATGGGATTCAGGCTGGCGAACTGCACTTTGATTAATTCCTTATGTTCCATAGAACATTTCTTTTTTCCAAACTTGTCTTGTAAGTTATCATACTAATGAGCTAATGCACCAATCGTAAAGCTCCTTGTAAAACGTTTCGGTGTCGAGTGCGAGGTACGAACCTTTAACTCCTGGTGCGTGTTGCATGACCGCCACGCAGATACTGATGGTATCCAGGCTGTCTGATGGCACTTTGAATTGGAAGGATTCGTTGTAGTTCGGGCTCGGCTCCTTCTTCACGACCTCCGTCTTCTTTGCCTTGATAACTTTACTCGCGCTCATTAAACTAACCTTCACGTAACTGTCTGGAAATTCGAAGAGAGAGACGTACATGATTATCGAGTTACAGAATATGTGGGTATATGGGAATATACGGGTGTATGTGCGTACATGGGAGCACCTTCATTTGTCGTGTGCCTGATTTTTGCACATCGCGCTAATTAAACTAACCATCACGTAACTGTCTGGAAATTCGGAGAGAGAGAGAGAAACACGTAGGCCTATATGATTGAGTCCACGATTTTTTGTTTAACATCTTTGCACATTGAATATTGCTGCTGTATCAATGGATGTCAAATCAGGTATAATAATGCTCGAACTAATGTAATTAACAAAAGTCTGGATATGTAATTAGCAAAAATGTAACATTATTAACAAAACCTGTAATTAACAAAGATGTAATCACTCTAAAACCAATTTGAATATGTCCTATAGATCATTTGAAATGAAAACCTTTTAAAAACGAGATGGCCAAAAAAAAAGGTGTTAGGCAGCGTGAGGGATTTCATCAACATTTGCGGTGCGCTGATGGCGGTGGGTGGGCATGGAGGGTGTTAACACGATGTCACGAACCCCTTTGCGCATCAGGCTAGGGGCACAATGACCACCCAAGTCGCGCGTTGTGGGTCATGGGGAGAAACACCAGGAAGTCAATTTTTGGTGTTCCTGTTTTAGTGTTTTTTAGGGAGCGTTATAACGCAGTGGGAACTACTTTGTCATTTCTGGATATGGGCGAAAAACGTACAAAATCCGTCTTTTCGGTCGGTTTTCCAGCGATGACAAAGTGTTTCCAGACCCGTTGGTAACAGATATTTCATTTCCCACTCAAACATATTGAGGTGCGGGGGATCATGCCCCCACCCTGGGGTCGCTGCCACACATATATGAACTGCCCACTTAGCACTTTGGGTGTCAGTTATTTCTAGCCGGCTAAACAGTAGCACTTACAGAAGTTAATAATGAAAAAAAAACAAAAGAAATGTTAAAGTCGGATAGGGAATAATATCAAACACTTTTCGAAGCCCTGGGCGAGAAAAATGAGCACTCGGGATGGATATGAAATCTTTATACTCGTTCTTCATTTGCAATGTATGACTTTTATTAACATGAGTACGGGAAAGACAAGTGTCCCGTGATAAAAGAACTCCTTAAAAATGAGAACCCTTTTTTGAGTATTTTAATTTGTTTCGGTATTGCATGCACGTATAGGTGAATGCTTTTCACGTTGCGTCAATGTTTTGACTGTAGAGAGAGAGAGAGAGAAAAAACCCATAATATAATCAACCGACCAGTCGGTCGCGCTGGCAAATGTTGCCACTAGATTGTGTATAATGCACTATAACACGTGGAAGTATTTTGTCATTCTGGAAATGTGCCCGAAAAGGCCCAGGGTGTTACGTTTTTCCAGAAATTACAAAATAGTTCCCAATGTGAATGTCAAAAATGTTTTTTTTTTAATACAGGGGAAGAAAAATGATGGCCACATAGACGCCTGCATGCACCGCTAAATGACTGGAGTAAGAAGAGTAGCAAAAATTATAATAACAAAAAAATAATGGCCACGAATATTCGGTATTCGTTCAATTTGGTGTAGGTATGACGCAAATTACGTCATTCTATTGTGACACATTTCCCCACGTGCAATTAATTATTAATGGTTATGATTTGTTCTACTAAAGTGTGAGTTGGCAGCAGACATTAACAGCAATTATCAACAATGCATGGATCAGGGTTTGATATGATATTAATTTAATGGAACCTTAAAAAAAAATCGAAGCTACGAGTATGGTTCGAGACTCGTCCAACAGTATATACGTTTGAACATAGGTCTAAATATTAACGCGTACGCAAGGGCGGCCCTTTGTTCTCAATTCAATATGGGAGGGGGGAGGTGGACATGGCACCATATTAACAAAAATTACTGTGTGAAAAAGTAAATGAGGAGTCCTCAGACATGGCACCCCCGCCACCCCCGTGATCACCACCCATGCGCTTAGGGATGTTCGTGGCTCCTTGCTACCAATAAACTGGTGAAGAAACACGCATGTTTTAGATTCATTTATACAACAAGCATGCGCTTCCGAGTCAACCATCGACGACAAACAATAGACAATTCATATGTGACCCGGGGATTCACGATCACGGCAAAGGTCACGTGTTCAAAAAGCGAATCGAATTTATTTTGAGAAAAAAACAAAAACAAACAAGGGGAAGCACAACATAATTATTTGGTTTTCAGGTTTGCGGTGATGAGGACATTATCAAAACAATACATTTATCAAGGCGTGTCACAAAAAAATTAACAGGCAACTCCCGATTAATGAAATTAAAAATCAGACTATTTAAAATCGTTTTCATATTCATACATGACAACACACATCACTTGTATTCATAAATGTCCAATGTTCAACTATTCATACCATGCTACAGGGAGCGAAATAAGGTCTATACACGTTCGAAGTATATACATGACAACACACATCACTTGTATTCATGAATGACCCAACGTTCAACTATTCATGTTCCTGGAGCGAAATAAGATATATACACGTTCGAATTATATAATACATGACAACACATATCACTTGCATTCATAAATTATCCAATGTTCAACTATTGATGTTCCTGGAGGGCAATAAGATCTATACACGTTCGAAGTATATAATACATGGCAACACATATCACTTGCATTCATAAATTATCCAATGTTCAACTATTAATGTTCCTGGAGGGCAATAAGATCTATACACGTTCGAAGTATATAATACATGGCAATACACATCCCTTGTATTCATGAATGACCCAACGTTCAACTATTCATGTTCCTGGAGCGAAATAAGATCTACACACGTCCGAATATATAAGGAGCCTGAATTTTATTTCAGTGCAAATGACGCCGAGAACACGTGACATGACGCCCTGATTTTGATAACGTGTATGTATACTCACCTACATGTTGAAACCCGTCAAGCATTTTCAAACCCTTCGCTTCGAGAACAACCACGGCCAACCGCTCAACCGTATTGTTATAATTCATGGAAAAGTGTATGTCTCCCATCTCGGATGTCGTCTTGAGAGGAGAAACAAAATATAAATCTATAAAACTTTCTCTCTCATCGGTGACCCCATTGAAAGAAGATTATTTCCTTCTTCAAATATACACTGCATATTGCGTATGAAGCTATACTTTAACACACATATTTATCATAATGACCAACAGGCTCTTCCGTATTCAACACGTATTGTCATTCTATTTCGTATTTGTGGTAATTTCGTCGTAATGCTGACACTTTAATCAGGAGTTTTGAAAAAACACATTTGTAAGTTGAGAGCACGCAAACTCACACATGGGCCCTGTCCATTACACGGCGCAGGACTAGGCTGAAATATCGCTTTGAGGAATTCTACCACGCAGGATAAATCAGGAACGTATTGCTTTAAAATATTCTTGTTTAGAATTTTAATCAGTTGTGAATCATTAAACATAACAATAAACGCGGCCGGGAGTTATCGGTGTAACAATCACATGTCCATCTTATTAAGATGAATAAGGCAGTCAATTACTCCGATTCATCCCAAATAACCGAATTGATAAAGTCAACTTCACCCTTCTGGATTGTTTTGGATATAGTTCGGGCCAATGGCGTAGCCAGAATTTTGCTAAGGGGGGAGGGGGGCATGCCTTTTGTTTGATGCCGCCATGGGGAAGGGGACCAAGGGTAGGTGGTGTACCCCTCGGGTGGCCTCCACATCGCAAATTTTTTGAGTTTTATTTTAAATGCATTCGACCTGGTGTAAATGTTATTACCTTTGGAAGTAAAATTTATATAATTTAGGTGGTCAAATTTGAAAAGCCTGGGGAGGGGCATGGCCTAATGGCCCTCTCGCTACACCACTGGGTCGGGCAATCATTGGTCGGCAATCAATATTGAAATCTCTTCCTTTTTTACCTTTTATTGCAAAATGCAGTTCATGTTAATTCTCAACTTTAAATAATATTTACAGAAATGTTGAGTTAATACATAACGTTCAACTTACTCCCGAGTCTGAAAAAAAAACAACATATAGGCTACATTCTAATAAGACATCAACGCCAGTTAATTGAATAAACGTCTGCATTGAGGAGGCGTCCACAAAATCACTCCCGTTTGCTCTGTTGCCGCCGCCCCACCCCCTCTCACGATTATCCTTATGTTGTTCAATTTTAATAGAAACTTAAAAATTGTGAAATTAGGATTCATGCGGTAAAGATATATAATATGCATTGAAAGCAAGACAAATTATATAGCTAAAACCATACAGTCAAGTTTAGAACAAAGGAAAACTGTTTATTAAGAATTATTCTTTCAACATCTGAAATGAAACAAGCAGCAAAAGTACACCCCAAGAAATGTCGTCCAATGTTTTCCTCATGTAGTCTCGCAAAATGTACACAAGCTTGGGGGAGTCGGATTTGGCCATGCGAGAAAGGATTCTATTGGTTTGGGAGTATCCTTTGAAGGAATTTAAACTCAAAATATTTATTGTTGGCTTCGGAAACAGAAAACCCGGGAGTACCAAAAATCGCCACCAATCCTGGTCTGTAACATTATCTTAGTTGGGCCTCCCATTTCCCAAAACGCCGCTTCTCAGAAAGAGTGGATATTAAATACTTCTTATAGATGAACTGAGAGATATTCAAGGGCATATTACGCATACGGGAGCTAGTATTAGTCATGGGTAATATCGATGTATCGGTGTATGCACCGAATATTGAAACATTGCTAATATAGCTGACAGTGGAAAATCCAATATTTTCCGTTTAAATTTCTTCACAAAATACACCCCAAACGAATAAGACTCCTTTCTCACATGAGCAAAACCGAATACCCCATGTATCGACACAGAGTATCGATATATCGTTGTATTCATAGGGTAATTGACAGCGACGGATAATAATGGATGTCCTGGAAATATCGTAATAATGGCCTACATAATAGGCCTAATTTAAAATTAGTGGAAAGTGGAAAACTGAAATAAAAATTTACACCACGTTTGTTCTAGTTCAGAGAGATACCGGCCTATCACACCAAGTCGAAATTGATGGATTTGTGGAGGCACGTTGCCCCATTTGTCCCCCAAATTTGTTATACTGATAAAAATGACTTATATTTGCTAATGGTTATTTGCTAGTGCCCCCCTAAATTGACTGTGCGGTCTCGGCCCTACCTCATTGACTTCTTTCTCGAGGTCCAACCACATGATGACTTTTTGGTGAGTCTCGTAGTCAAGGTCTTTGAGGGGGTACATGGCGTGTCCGATCAGCCTGTGCTTCTTGGAGCGATCTACATCAAATACCGATAGCCTGAGCGTCCGCTGCTGTAGGGCCTTAAACGTAACCTATTGATAAAAATAAAAACATAATAATTATCCCTAAGTAAGTAGGAGGGGGAGGGGATAATAGCAAAGTCACGTGACTTTCGGGAGAAATAAATATCCACAGACTCGCCGATTAATGGAACCTAATAAAAAAAAATATACCCGAATACAAATCAGCCAGTTGAAGGGGCTTTACGCACGAAGGTTTTACTTACAAAGTAAAACCAGCAAAACATTAGAATATTAAACAGTAAAGCGTAATAGTAAAGAGTAAAAATAACTGGGACTCCTTAGGATGTACTTCCTGGTTGTAGATTAACTGGGACACCCTAGGATGTAATTCCTGGCTGTATATAATCTGGGACACCCTAGGATGTAATTCCTGGTTGTAGATTAACTGGGACACCCTAGGATGTAATTCCTAGTTGTATATAATCTGGGACACCCTAGGATGTGATTACTGGTTGTAGATTAACTGGGGCACCCTAGGATGTAATTCCTGGCTGTATATAATCTGGGACACCCTAGGATGTAATTCCTTGTTGTAGATTAACTTGGACACCCTAGGATGTGATTTCTGGTTGTAGATTATCTGGGACACCCCAGGACGTGATTCCTGGTTGTAGATTATCGGGGACACCCTAGGATGTGATTCCTGGTTGTATATAATCTGGGACACCCTAGGATGTGATTCCTGGTTGTAGATTATCTGGAAGACCCTAGGATGTGATTCCTGGTTTTATATAATCTGGGACACCATAGGATTGGATTCCTGGTTGTAGATTATCGGGGACACCCTAGGATGTGATTCCTGGTTGTAGATTATTTGGGACACCCTAGGATGTGTTTCCTGGTTGTAGATTATTTGGGACACCCTAGGATGTGATTCCTGGTTGTAGATTAACTGGGACACCATAGGATGTGATTCCTGGTTGTGGATTATATGGGACACCCTAGGATGTGTTTCCTGGTTGTAGATTATCTGGGACACTTCAGGACGTGATTCCTGGTTGTAGATTATCTGGGACACCCTAGGATGTGATTCCTGGTTGTAGATTAACTGGGACACCCTAGGATGTGATTCCTGGTTGCAGATTATCTGGAACATCCTAGAGTGTGATTCCTGGATGTAGTTTAACTCGGCTAACATAGGATGTGATTCCTGGTTATAGATTAACTGAGTCACCCTAGGATGAGATTTCTGGTTGTAGATTAACTGGGTCACTATAGGATGCGATTGGGTTTTAGCTGCTTACTAAATGGGGCTGGAGCTACTAAAAATTCGCATTCGAAAATGTTATTCCTGGTTTGGGCTTAACTGGCTCCCAATAGGATATGATTCTTCGTTGTAGATTAAGTGGCTCCCATTGGGATGTGATTCCTGGTTTTAGATCAACTGGGATACCCTAACGTCAAGAAAAGAAATTAACCCTGGCTTCCGATCTAGTTCTTCTGAAATTTAAAACAATCCCCCCTGGTTGGTCTCCAGTTACTAAACAAAATTATTGAAGTTCAAATTATCAAATTCATGGACTATTTTAAACACCTGTATGAGATCACCACGTAGTACCCTAAGCTCTAGAGTAGTTAAATTCAGAGCACGCACATCACGCAGTCCATTCTGTAAACATTCGCATGCATGAGCTTGTCCTTAGAATAATAACTTCTTAGGATAATAAGGTCATTGTGAACTAAAGTTACGTTTAATCATACCAAAGATCCAATTACCTTTCCGAGCAGATTCAGCACATTGCTTAGAAGGCTTAAGGGAATCATCAATATACACCCCAAGATCTTTCTCAAATTTTACTTCCTACAGCCCATGTCCATTCAGACTGTACTGATTTTTTTGTTATTACCATTCCCTACATTTCTCAACATTGAAAAGCATCTGCCATTCCCTAGAGCAACTTATCTAGATCACTTTGAACAATTTTAGCATCGTCCACAAAGGGGACTTCACAATACAGCTTACTATCATCCCAAAATGTCTTCACACTGGAAAAAACAACCGTGTTCCAAGATCATTAATATAAGGTATAAATAACAATGGACCAAGGATTGAACCCTGAGGAACACCCCTAGTGACCTTTTGCCAGGAAGAATTGCACCCACCAATTAAACTCTCTGTAAGCTATTACACAGTCAGCCCCTAATCCAACTCATAAGATTACCATCAATACAATGACTCTTCAACTTCAAAAGCAAATGCTCATGCGTAACTTTATCAAACGCCGCTTGAAAATCTAGGAAAATAACATCCACAAGCTTCCTTCTACCAACAGAACTAGTAACCTCGCCGAGAAACTCTAGAATATTAGTCAAACAAGATCTGCTGTGACAAAACCCATGCTGAGACAGCTTAATCAGAGAATTAACATGAAAATGCCCCACCATAAAATCAGGGGCGTCAATCCAAAATGAAACTTGGGGGGACGAAACGCTCGTGTGATCTTGTTGGAAGACTATCTAAGCGGAGCGCCACCATTGTTTGGCGCGGAG
>JAODFY010233065.1:0-10365 GCA_027580055.1 Paracaudina chilensis | reverse complement strand
TTATGGAAGTTCAAGATACTAGGATACAAACACAGCAGCTCTCATTCTCTCTTGTATGTATGTTTCCTATAGTTAGTATGAGGAACCTATAATATATCACCTTTACACAAAGTTAAAAAGAAATTCAACAATGAGGAAGTAAGGAATCACAAAACCTCTGGGTTTTCTGGTTTGATTTTTTAAACATTTACAAAAAAATAAAAAATTACATTTAATTACCAATAAACCTATAAAAAATAATTACATTTAATTACCCATAAACCCTATAAAAAATAATTACATTTAATTACCAATAAACCTATAAAAAATAATTACATTTAATTACCAATAAACCTATAAAAATAATTACATTTAATTACCAATAAACCTATAAAAAAAAATTACATTTAATTACCAATAAGCCTATACAAAATTATTACATTTAATTGCCAATAATCCTATAAAAAATTATTACATTTAATTACCAATAAACCTATAAAAATAATTACATTTAATTACCAATAAACCTATAAAAAAATTATTACATTTAATTACCTATAAAACTTTGAGAGACATTTGCACCTATTCATATATTTTAAGCCTCGGAACACATCAATCAACAAAATGTAAAGACAAAATAATACATTTTCAACACAAAAATCCTTGTCCATTCACATTCAATTATATACCAAAGCAAGAACAAACAACGACCATTGCAGGTTGTCAGTTTGTGTTTGACAAACTTGGGGCGACACTTATTCCAACTGTCACTCAAGGTGACAATTTGTTGGACAAAATAATGTGAATAATAAATATAATCTGGAGAGAAAAACTTGATGGGAGCAACTGACTATGTTGTACAAACAGTTTATGACAAAGGATATATAGTTGCTTGTTAAAGGGCAATATTGTATAATAATATTTTATAACAAATTGATTGTAACTCATTTGAGAGCCCAAACTAGACCAGTACATCTCTCAGACCTATGGAAGAACTATGTCCTTCCCAAATCTGTTAACTTTTTTTAAAGAATAAAGCAAAATAAAGTACAGTCGTGCATAGAAAAATATTATCTTCTTGGCCACCAGATAACAGATTTACATTTTCAAATGCATTTTGAATAAAATCAAAACCAGAATGGTGGTAGTATTTTTTTACGACCTATCTTTCATATGAGTTGAGGTAACTTGTGTTTTTATTTTTGAAAATCCTATATCCGATGCATTTTACTTTAGACAATGAGTATATTGCCCTTTAACATTCATGACAAATCACATTCATAGCTAGGGCACCCTTATAGTGTTTATTTATTTATGTTGGAACTCAGGAGAAGATTTGGTTTGAATAACTATCTCCTTAGTTTTTGGCTCTCTATACCAACCTTAATATTATAAAACACAACCTTTACATTTTCTCAGAAAACATTGTTAACATGTATGGATTTTATAGTTATTGACATATATTTAGAATATTACATTTCAGATTACAGGCAGCAAGATGGCTTTCATAAGTCTAAGCCCATTTTGCAGTAAAACTTGAAAAAAATGAAATTTGGAGGTTTTGATACTTTTTGCTTGTAAATATGATAAAGTTGACCATGCCTGGTCTGATTAAGTTCATATGTGTGGTCTGATGTTCACCATAATTAGTACATGACCCCTATTGCTTTTGAGAGAGGTCAGATCTCACCTGAGGTCAATAGAGGCCGCATACTGAAAATCTTGTAAACATGTTAATCAGTCAACCATGCTTTTGGTCAGCACATGCTCAATCTTGGTAAATCTTGTCTGACCTTTAATATTTGTAGTGATTTTAAATTTTTAAATTTATGTATTTTTGGTACCTTTTGCTTGTAAAACATGATAAGTCAATCATGATTGGTAAGGTCAAGTTCACACGTGTAATATCTTGTGTAACATGTAATATTTGTATTGATTTTATACAACATTACATGAAAATGTCCCACTTTGTTTTTCTACTTGATAGATTGTTTTTTCTTCATACTGCTTGATTCTAGCTTTAAAGCATTTAACTTAATTAATCAGAGTTTGACCCCTGAGAATTAGCTTTCTTTCACCAAAAGGAAATTTTGCCATTTGTTTCCCTTAAATGTTAGTTATTGAAAGACTCCCTTGATCTTTCACATTGTCAATCACCATATTCACTTATTGGCGACCTTTTTCGTCGAAATAGGCCTATACAGTGCAGATATCACCAATCGAGGGCGGTATTTACAGTATTCGTCTTTTTGAAGTACATCGGTACATTTTGTTGCAATTTTTTTTACATACAACCTTTTATACATTGTCACAAGTGCTATAATGTGGTATGATAAACAAATCATTAAAAAAATAAACCCTGATCATTGCTTTTTAAGTCCTCTTTTTCTTAATCATCCGAAACTATAACAACCTCTTCAATCCAATACTTCCTGTTTTGTGGCAGATTAATTATTTGTGATTTGACAGAGAGTGTTGATAATGTCTAATACAAACACATGTCAGTTATGTTACACAGAATAAAGTGTTGTCCTTTTTTTCTTGGGACAACATTCCAGCCTGTTCAGCTTCATTTCTTTCAAACTAGCTGAAACCCCAAAGAGCTTCACTCCTCACCATCCATCAAATCTACTATGGGAAGCATTTTGACAGGCATGTCAGAAGTATTTCAAATGCATCAGCATCGGCCTGCATTGCGCCAGTTAATATTTGACGTCATTCATTCCGTGAACTTTTTTCATTTGTTCTGGGATGTTTCAAATGTGGAACTTGCTTCAGCAGGCCTCCTCCAGGCTTTTTACAGGCTGGAGAATTTAAGGATCAGATGATAGTTCCCATGGTGACATGTTTCCATTTATCAATGAGCAAGGTGCTAAAGTGATGGATTGCCACTTTTGGGATTTTTGTCCAGCTTGATACAGTGTGAATAAATAAAAGTCAATCTTTTCTTTCAATAGGCAGATCCATACAGTTGCATGCAAGAGTAATTTGTGGTGATTCTATGATGACAATTTAATGACAATTTAACAAGCCAGGAAAACAAATTAAGTTTTTTTTTTTTCATTTAATTACAAACTGTAGTCTATACTGTAGGTCTTTTGAGAAATCTTAATTTATGTCAGCTCTTTTAGCAGGGTCAATTTAATCCAAGCTTTTTGATCATACCAAATGTATCTGCAACTACAGTATTCTTGGATTATTATTAGACATTTTAATCTAACCTTAGCCTATATGAACAAGAAAAAAAAAATATACACAGGACACTGCAATCAGCAGCACAATATTTTATTCCGTTCTCAAGATACTTAAATGATTTTGAAGACCAGAATTTAAATCTCCTTGTCTTCCATTGTCTATGAGTTTTACATATATGTTTGGTATCTTTTTGGTTCCAATGCAGCATCGGAACCTATGCAGTCTAGTCCGTGTGCATGTGTGTGTGAGTGTATGTATGTGTGTGTGACACCTGAGCTTTTTACCATTATAACTCAAGAACAAAATGTTTGATTGCTACCATACTTTGTATATATATTCCCCATAGTGAGAAGACGATCCCTAGTGTTGTTGGTATGCGTCCTATAAATATTAATGAGTGGGCGGGGCTAAACGTAAAATCCTTTAAATGTCAATATCTTTGTAACCTTATGTCTGATTAGCTTCATACTTGGTATGGTGGTGTTAATATACTGTAGGAATAAAATTATATGAGCGACAAATTTCATATCATTAGTATTCATGAGTGGGCGGGGCTTAATACTTAGTCACTGAAAATAGCTTGTTACCACAATAACTCAAGAACAATGAATTTCACCCATATCTGAATTAGTAGGTCTTATGTCAATTGAAAATTGCTATGAATGGGATATAATGGGCTATGATTTATGGTCAAAGATCTTAGAATAAAAAAAGAAAATATACTTCACGAGAGAAAAGAAACAAGTTATTTTCAATACTTTCTCAATTTTACAAATACCTTATCAACATATAGTCAGTTTAAATGGATATAGTACCAACAGAACTAAATACTGCGGTAACTATAAATATTGATATAGCGCCCCAGGCATACTTTTATTTACATATATGAATACTTTTTATTTACATATATGATCCTGGTGTTATATCACATAAAAGGACCACCAGGTACTGCAGTCATTGCCTTGCTTCCAATCACTGATCCCATCTGGTGCACCATGTAAGAAGACAAAATATCCCTTGTATATTTTGTCTTGTGTTCTATTTCACTTCATATGCATCTCTTAATTGTTTTGTTAATTTCAGATTACGGTTACGACAGTTGGCTATGGGGACATGGCACCTCGAACGTGGCAGGGGAAAATGATCGCCTCTTGTTTTTCAATCTTTGCAATATCATTTTTCGCTTTGCCTGCTGTGAGTATAACATAAGACTTGCATGTGACAGAATAGTCTGAAAGACCATGACACCTTAAGCTGCTTAATCTGAATGCGTTGGGCAAAAACAGAAAAGGCTGTTTCACAAAACAAAACTGTTTGATTCTTGAAATAAGTGTTTCGCGAAACAATTGTTTCAGTCTGCCATGTGCCATGCCTGTTTCCTGTTTTGCAAGTTGAGAGGGACAACCAATTAGTATTTGCAGCCAAAACACATGATAGCAAAATGGCGACCTTCATGGGACTGGCTTTGTCCGGCGATTTAGAAAATTTATGGGTGAACCGTCACCCGTGTTTGGGGGAGCATCAACAAAAACACAAAACAAGTGCGAAACAGATTTGTTTTGTGTTTCATTGACATCCGTGTGCGCTAAAGAAATGTGCTAAAGAAATTGAAATGAGTTTGTGCTCATCATTCATTCATTATAAAGAGGGAATCAAATGTTTAATATATCTTTTCTGAAATGGAACAGAAATTTTACAACCTCGAAATATTCTGAATGAAATTTACCCAACCAAAGTTTCTTAACCAACAATTCTCTAAAGAAGGCAAAATCAGTGAAAGACAATGTTGTTCCAGAATATGTTTTTTTTTGGTTGGGTTCAAATTTTTCAGTGATCTACTTTGATTACGATGACTCATTTTCAGGGTTTGTGCTTTATTCATGTGCATTATTCATTGGCACAAATTTAAAAGTTTAATGAAATTCTGATTCTCACGCTAATGCTGCCTGTTGCTTAGGATTCAGTTTACGCTTGCAGCTGGAATTAAAAGTCATTGGTTTCCCTTCACACGTTCATGAAGGGTTCTAACTAGTACTGTCATGACTACCAAACACAAACAAACATTTAACTGGTACTACTTCCAAATTGTATAAACCCACTCCTCAGTTTTACTTTATTTGGCTTTGCAAGCAGTTCACACCTCCCAGGAGGACTGTGTGTTTTCCTAAAGGATTAGCTGTTGTTACATGGGAACAGCCACAGTCTAATGGTTAAATCATTTCATGTACATGCAATGTTAGATTGACCACATCCCAAATGAATTGAATTTGAAATGGAAATGAATTGAAACATGATATTTTTCTTTTCTATCTTTCAAGGGTATCCTTGGATCGGGCTTTGCTCTCAAAGTACAACACAAGCAGAGGCAGAAGCATTTTAGTCGTCAAATCCCTGCCGCTGCCAACCTTATTCAGGTAGATGGTTTTTTTTTTTTTCTTTCTTTCTTGTAATGCCGCTGGAACTTTTATCTTGTCATTACCGAAAACTGTGGGTGCATTATCAGAAATGACAAGATATATCCAGACTTGTTACTGGCATAATTGTTATCTGCACACTCAGAATGTGAAGACAATACATTGCCAAATACCATACTGTGGGCTTACTGCAGCTGGGAAGAGCTTGTGATTTCTGGATATATGTTGAATGTAAAGAAAAAATGCCTTTGTGGTGCATTTCCAGTAATGACAAGATATATCCAGACTTGTTACTGGCATGATTGTTATTTGCACACTCAGAATGTGAAGACAATACATAGCCAAATACCATACTGTGGGCTTACTGCAGCTGGGAAGAGCTTGTGATTTCTGGATATATATGTTGAATGTAAAAAAAAAACTGCCTTTGTGGTGCATTTCCAGTAATGACAAGATATATCCAGAGAGCAGTGTCATGGGGTGGGGGGTGGGGTGAACCCATGCACCTGCCAGAGAGTGTTTGTGCATTAATTTCAAAAGTTAATAAAATCCTCCTCTCCAAGTTAGATTGAGAAGCTGCAGTAATATCCACAATGATACCTGTATTCCATCTACTTTCAATGCTTGTAGGTCTCAATGAATTAACCAGAGAGTACAATAAAAACGTGTTATCGTTTGTACAATAATATATCATCATTATTAGGGGATACAAACTATTGCATTGTTTGTATGTTTAAAAGTCAGGCACAAAATATGATGAAGAATTATGTAAATTCTTGCGAATTTGAATATATATATATATATTGGCTATGTATGATATGTAGCATCCAGTATCTTCATGTACCTGAACAGGATCAGAGAACTGAATATTTTTACATCCTGTACCAAACTAGCAACCCTGAGGAAGAAGTTTGTTCTTCTCCTAAACAAGATGTATATATGAATTTGTTCATCCACATTTGATGATGCACACACAATGTAATGTGCTTTGATCAGGAGCTGCTAGGCTCAGAGAAGACTTTGTCCATGTGCCAGTAGATGAGGATCAACTCGAAGGAACTGTATCAAAAGGAAATTCAGTTTGATTTTGCCAGTGTGACAAAACTCCCAGATCATCCAATTCATTAACTAAGATCTTAAACTCTGAATTTTATTTGCTTACACTTGCCTGGGGTGCAATCATAACTGGGACACCTAGGATTCCAGATTGTTTGTTAAAGTCGTCTTAAAAGTTTGGTTGAAGCAGCTTCAGTAATTAAAAACATTCTTCTCTTTTTGGTTCCAATGCCGGAGGCTCATGAACCTAATATGCAGTCATGTATGTGTGTGCGTTTGTGACACTTCTTGTAAACACCATATCTCATCAACGACATTTAGGATCAATGTCATGTTGGACAGGTAGATGCACCATGATGATGTGTAGATGTGCCCTGTTGTTTTTGGTAACCATACCTTGAATAGTAATGTGTCGGTGAGGCTTAAATCAAAATATTTAAAATGTCAATAACTTGCAAAGGTATACCCGATCAACTTCATACTTGGTGTATGTTGGTGTTCGATTATGATAGTTACATGATGGCAGATTGTTTTTCTATTTCCATGTTTTGAACATTTTAATGAACAAAAATTTCAGTAACTTCACAATTGTATGTCCCTATTATAAAGAGTAAAAAGGAGTTGGCATCGGAACCACAAAACGTATTAATTTTCTGTTTGACAATGAGGCAGGTGTACAGAACTGATAACATCTTTCTCCAGGGTACTGCCATTGAAAGGCCATTTCTGATGAGGGTGTACCCTCATACCTTGACAAATTTCTCAGTTTGGAGAGGTGGATGAAACTTGTCCAGCTTTACCTTTATTCTTCAAACATTAGGATCGATGCAGCCAAAGTTAACACATCTGACAATGTATACTTACCACCTTAATGGGAAAAGTACCCTCAACTAGTATCCTCTACAATATCTTGTGTATCCTTTACCAGTATTCCATACGAGTATAATCTGCCAGTATCATTTATGAATATCCTTGACCAGTACCTTTTATGAGTATCCCCTTCTAGTATCCTCTACCAATATGCTTTATGAATATCCTTTACCAGTATCCTTTACCAGTATCCTCTACAATATCCTGTGTATCCTTTACCAGTATTCCATACGAGTATCCTCTACCAGTATCATTTATAAGTATCCTTGACCAGTATCTTTTATGAGTATCCCCTACCAGTATCCTCATATTGGTAGAGGATACTGATAGCATATTGGTAATGAGTATCCTTTACAGTATTCTCTACCAGTATCATTTATAAGTATCCTTGACCAGTATCTTTTATGAATACCCCCTACCAGTATCCTCTACCAATATCCTTTATGAACTATCCATATTTGAAAAGTATAAGGGATTATAATAAGAGCAGGTATGGGATAGAATTGCCTTACAGTGTGTACTATATTTGATACAAATAATTGCAGTGAAGGATTGCAATGATTCCTTAATATAGATTTTTTTTTCTTAGAAGTATAAACTCTGTTAATAATAAATACTTATATTTAGCACATTCGTCAAACTAGTGAAGAGTGCACATCAGTACTAAAACCATGTTAAATAAAACAGAGAACACAATCCTTCTCCTTTTTAATCAAATTCAAAGACATCAATGAATTCTATATTTATAATACAGTATTGCTAAATTATAGTGGCTGCATTAATATAATAACAAGAGAAAGTTGTACTGATTAAATTTGGGATAAATGTAATGAATGTCATCCTTTTAGTAAACAGATTTAAATCTCGCTCTCCGGTTGTGAACTTCTGTGACGTCTATGTATGAGGAGGGAAGCTATGTGCATTAGATTACACAGATGTACAGTCATTAGTTCTGTGGAAAAAAAAACCCAAAAGAAGTGATGGTCCCCATACATAGACGTCACAGAAGTTCACAACCAGAGAGCGAGATTTAAATCTGTTTACTAAAAAGATGACATTCATTACATTTATATATCACACTCACTCAAAATTACTAAAACAATAAAAAATAAATGGTATCAAATCCACAAAAAAAAAATAGCCATCTGGATTTACATAAACGTTTGTCTATCTCATGCAGTGGCTGTTTTTAAAATGCACACATGCATCAATTAGTGACAATTTTCTGCAAGAAACATGTAAAACATGCTTCATTTCTCCCTAGTTAGTTTGCAATTGGAACAATGAGTGGGATATATGTTTTATAAGATGGACAATGGACTGAGTGATTGAACCAGCAGACTTAGAGATAAAGTCAAATTTTTGCTGCTCAAACTCTGACATGACCTTAAATTGATATTTTATCGCAATTAAACTGCACTGTCGATAAATTGTAATCATAATTCCCAGAAAGAGTGATAAACATGTACTCGCAATCTTAATTTAATCTCAATTGCTAGAAAAGAATGAGTACTGCTGTTAACTTAATGAAGAAACTGATATGCATTGCAAAGACACTGTATTACAGTTGTAATTCTCAAATGTGTGATATACTGCAAGATCAAATGGGTCTTAAAATACCTTAATTAATTAACGTGCTCAAATGAAGAGCAAAGGAATGGTTCAGCGACCAGTGACACTGCACTAAAAAAAAAGAGCAGAAAAAAAACTAACGATACAGTACACTCTGTGTTGAAAGTCTAATTACAATAGGATGTTTGGTTGTTGAGATATCCACTTTCAAAATCAATTTACATTTTCAATGTTATTAAGCATCTGGCAACATTTGTGACATCATAATTGCACTTTGCGCATTCTGAAGCTTTTGTTTTTCCTTTTAATTTAATTAGTTAATTTTTCCTGGAACAAGGATTGCTGCACGATTGGTACATTTTTAGAAAGTATTACAAGCTGTGGCATACCATATCAACTTGATATAGAAATATATGGCATGTAAAACATAAAAATAATGCCATATACTTTTCCCATCAAATTGCCCTGATGACAATGCAGATGTTGCAAGGTGCTTCATTAAAATTAAACTAAAAGTGATTTCGAAAAACAATATCTCAACAACCAAGACATGCTATATTGTCTTTCAGCATTGAGTGTAAATTTTCCTCATCTTTGTTATCAGTCCAAGCTTCGAAGCAGTTGTCACTGACCTACCTATTCCTTTAAGACCAGACAAAACCAGTCCTGGGTTATCAGTGCAAAGCAATTAGTGAAGCTTCATTTGTAAATTGTTGATAAATTTTCTCAAATGAATATGTACTCATCACACTTTGCTTAGTTTATGTTGCAATCAATGGTACCATGGCAACCATCATTACGGTAGCTGCACGGTTGAAAAACTACTGATAGTAAAATTTAATGGCATCTAATTTTACGTTATTTCAATATGTTTCAATATATTTTTTTCAAACAAACAAATGTAAAGCAAGTGAAATGTGTTTCAAAACCGAAACAGTGTCTGTCTATATATCTATATATAACTATCTATGTATGTATCTATGTATGTATCTATGTATGTATATATATATATATATATATATATATATATATTATAGGTATTATGTACCTACCCATGTACCAGTTCCATTTCAAATTACATCACTCTCGCAATCACACTCCATAATTGCTGCAGTAGAGCAATCACTCCATAATTGCTGCAGTAGAGCAATAAACAACAAATCTAGCATCTTTGTTGCATTTCAACAAAAAAAATCACAGTATTTTACCCAAACCAGGCTCAATACATCGTTTTCATAAAAAGTAGGCTAACTTTTTAAAACAGAATGCAATTTGCTTT
>JAODFY010233054.1:0-10365 GCA_027580055.1 Paracaudina chilensis | reverse complement strand
TATATATTCTTTTTTTTTCTTATTTCTAATTACCCGTTCTACAGAATTAAGCATTAATTAATTAGGTCGATCTATCCAGTATGTTTTAAGAGAGTTACGTTATTCAGTGATCAGTACACACTGCATCCTATACGTTAGGACTAACTTCAAATAAGTAGTCCTACACACATGTTGTACATTACTAACGTGTTACTAACGTGTCAAATTTCACTGCGCTAAATTCAAATCATGAATGGAGCATACATTTCCGGTCAAAGCATGGACTCTTGTACTTCCAATATAAGTCCTTGTACGACGTTTCTTCTCCATATTGAAAGAAGCAGTAATTATTTCGCAGAATTTAAGCCACTTGGATAAAAAATTTTGACTAAAATACAAAGAATAAAACCGTTACAATCAGTGTTCGCTGCGTCGTTCGTCGGCTAATCGGTCCTTACAGTGTGCTGAATATTCGTGTTCTCGTTTCTTAAAACGTTGTTCTGATTTGCTCCCTGGCTTTTCTAGGGAGAAAATTAAGCTTAACAAATACGCTCGTAAATAATTAAAACAGGTTGTCCAGGGTCTCTGTAGTCCTGTTGAAAAGGGGGAGTAAATACCAGTAGGGAACAGCCGCGAGTTTCACTAAAGAACGCGAATCAAACGACGAAGAGACCCAGCATGGTCTATAAAGGCACATGCATTTCTTTCTGTAGGTTTTACCATTGACATGAAATAGATATGGAGGGCAGTATGCTTATAAAATTCCTTAATTTTGATAAAACATTTCCTATTTGGGATTACCATACCTAATTTTTCCGCCAACCGATGGCATTAAGAGACATAAGATTACATAACAAAATTATATAAAATTTCAATGTACAAATGTCCAATGCGAATAAGACAAGGTAAGAGACGTAAGGAGAAACGTGAATTGAGAAGTAAAATACTAGAACCCTAACGAATAAATATATTGTTTAATATAAGTTTAATATTTTTGTGTCGGTTTGTAGCAGCGCACCATAGGATACTCTCATCCGCCCACTATGAGGGATTATTGTACTATTGAGATATGCATACAGGGGGTGGTTATAAAGAACAGCTAAGCCCTAAGATAATGTAGATATGATGAGTCCACTGTAAGTTGTCTGTCCTCTAAAATACGACTAGGATGTCTGATAGTGGAATCGATACGTTTCTTTGTACCGTCTACATCCCCACCCATCCCAACATACGATACAATACAGCAACAATCACGGAATCATATAAAATAGTGAGGACTTTTCTTAAATCAATTATCATCCCTTTAAATTTAAGAAAGTTGTGCGTTTGTTGGTCTAAATAAACACTATCGTCATCCGCTATGATCATCAGCAAATTTAATTAATGGACAATTGATGAACTAGCATTTGAAGTGTACACAGTAAACATAAACGGGGCTAAAACTGTACCTTGAGGTTCACCAGTGATTGGAAATAGGATGTCTGACACACAACCAGATGTTTTACCTTTGACATATTGTGAACGGCTAGTGAGGCAATGGAATATCAACAAGAAGGTAAACCACGGAGTTTTTCTCAACGCCAAATCATGTGCAATGTCCGTCTGCACAGATTCCCGATAATGTTAGGCCACAAAAGAACATTAAAGTGTAGAAACTTGGCAAAGTTATGTAGCTTTTAAATTGAATAGCCTAATGTGAAGAGACAATTTTTTTTCAATGCTATATATATTTCGTTCTCAAAATGTATTTTCAGCTTGCATCAATATATGCTAGTTATCGACCCAATGAAATATGTTGACTATATATGCGCATATACATCCAAATAAATAAATGTTGATCATATACACCAAGTTTCATGTGAATCAAGCAATGTTTAGTAATTTTACCCTAATTGACCCCTGATGACCACCAAATGACTCTCAAAATGTTTGGCACTAAATGTTGACCATGTGTACCAAGTTTAATGTTAGTCAAAAATTGTTTGAAATTTGAATGTTGGTCAAGTTTCACCTTTTTACCAAGTTTAAAAATAATCATTCATACGGTTCTGTAGCTATGCTCAATAATACATTTTTTACCAAAAATTTACCAAAAAGTATGATGCTTACCAACAACATTCAACTTTCTAAAAAATAATTTTCAAGATTCAAGATTCACCTATTTTGCCACGTTTGAGCTTAATCGTTCATACTGTTTTGTACCTAATCTCAAAAAACATTTTTTGTCCAAAAAATTGACCATAAAGATTTTCCCCCAATTTTTCCACATTTTTATTACCTTAATGAATTTGTTCACATGTGATGCTAGCTTATGTACTGACTTACTGATATACCGAAAATGAAGTTAATCGGCCATAAGATGTTTGTTTTATGTCCAAATAACTATTTTCCCAAAAATGATTTAAAATGGGGGCTAAATGTACAGTAAGGTATGTTTAGCTATATGGTATGTTTCAAATACGTTATGTTTAGCAAAAGGTATGTTTAGCTATATGGTATGTTTCAGATACGGTATGTTTAGCAAAAGGTATGTTTAGCTATATGGTATGTTTCAGATACTTATAATAGTGGCATTTTATTATTACTGCATAAATCTGTTGGGAGGGAAGGTGATTACACCAGCATTTTATTTCATCTTGTCAACCCAGACTTTTTGATCACTATGTGGGAGTTGTCTCCACATGTATCAACACCATAACTTTCATTACCATGGTTACAGATTTTAGATTAAAAAGGTAAAGTTTAATAAAGGCACTCACCAGATAAAGCTAAGAGTTATATAAAGTGCTGTGCAGTATAAATGTCAACAAAATCAACAACACATGTAAACATAATCTGGTCACTAAGGAATTACGGTCATCATTCAAACAGCACTAAAAGATCTTTACCATCTTCATACATAAAGGGATATTATGGACGACCGATAAAACAGTTTTCCTCAGAGGAAATCAATCTCCTAATGCATGAGTTCTCTGCAGCTAAACATTAAATCTTGAAACAAAATACAGTCTGCCTTTGTTGGAACTTAATGGGAAGTGAGAGGACATACATGTATTTAAGCCCTGAGAATTACTCTTCTCTCACCAAAAGGATTTTTTGCTATTCGTTTCCATTGTTAGTTATGATTAAAAGACTCCCTGGATCTTTCACATTGTAAATCGCTAGAGCTGTTTGTGAAGAAATTAAGCCATTTAACTGCATGAGTTTTGCATTTCGTCGCCAAACATTTTCGCAACTGGTTCTAACTAGACTTACAGATATAACCTACTGAGGGGTATATAAATATATATTATTTGTCTTTTTAAAGAATATCGGTAAAATATTTGTTGCAAATTTTGAATCTTTCATACATTATCGTACACTACATATGCATGTGGTATAATGATGTCCAACAAAATCATTAAAAATAAACCCTGATTATTGCTTTAAACATTTCCCAATGGCTTTATTACCAGTATATAGCTAACTAGTGTAAAGTATCATATTTTATTGAGGGCAAAACTGATGGAAAAAATGAGAGATATTTAACTGCGAATGTCCCAAATTGATTGTGACAATTGTCCTGCATTTGCCCCCAGCTGGTAATGCCACTGTATGGATATATAACTTTTTGGACAGATCTGCTTACACTTGGCCCCATATATATCAATACCTGTATGCAATGCATGTGGAAAATTTTGCCAGTGCATGAGCTAAGTGCACCTTTTTGGCCCTTAGTACCCTCTTTTTTAAAACAAGAAAACCAAGAGGTTTTGTGATTCCTTGCCGTCTCAAATTAAAAAGTCTGATTTAAAAAAAAAAAAAAAAAAATTGTCAAGAGTTTCATCCACAACTCCCCTATAGAGTAGTTTTCAACAATTGACCTGTGTTGACTTCAAATGAACTTCGACTTTCTATGAATTCAATAGGGTTCATCTACTCAATATGGGTGACCTTCATAACCAAGTTACCAACAAAATCAATAGGGATCATCTACTCGGTATGGGTAACATATGCTCCAAGTAAGATATTAATCTAACTTGGGACTGCTGAAACAACCTGGTTACAAGCTTTTCAATGTTTGACCTTATTGACCTCATATGACCTTTGACCTCTTTCAAAAACAATAATGATCTTCTACTCAATATTGGTAACATATGCTCCAAGTATTACATATTAATCCAACTTGGGACTGCTGAGATAACGTGGTTACAAGGTTTTCAATGTTTGACCCTTGTTGACTTCATACGTCCTTTGACCTTTTTCAAAATCATTAGGGATCATCTACTCAATATGGGTAAGATATGCTTCTAGTAAGATATTAATCCAACTTGGGACTGCTGAGATAACGTGGTTACAAGCTTTACGTCACACACACACATATATACACACATACACAAACCAACGTGCCTTGGCCGCAAGGAATCAAAAAGGCACATTTTATTTGCAAAAAAGGCTATAAAATTGGATTTAGTTGGCCCACTTCTAATAGTATTTCCAGATAAATTCTAATCAGCTTTGATCTGTTTAATAGACTCCCTTTTTATTTTTGCTGTATTGATGTATTACCAACCAATAATACATCAATACAGCAATGTTTATAACATCTTTGGTAATAAAAAATATCTTTTAAGGAATTATTGATTAGGTTTGATCCAAGGTTCAGCTTTTCATTTAAAATCAATTTTTATGAAAAATTCAATTTCCTCATTTTTGGTGCATGCACACTTATAGCAAGTTAGGATCTGCATTAACCTTATGATAGATCAATATGAACACTAGCATCTCTTTACAATGTACAGTAGCCATATGCAACACAACAATTGAAATTAATTACATTGCAACTTGTTTTTTTTTAGAGGTACATGTACAGTGCATCATCCAGTCAGTATTGATTTCAACCACAGAGCTGTAGTATATCTTTTGTGAGAAAATAAAGGGTAAAAAATTAGATCCAGTGGATATGATTTTAAATATGGTAATATATGTACTGTTAATTACACTCAGAGTGTCATTCCATTCAGTAGGTATGAGAATTGCATTGCTTGCATCAATGGTGATAATTCAGGACACGATCAGATAATTAGATTCAAATGCTGCAGTAACTCAAATGATGCCAAGAGGATTTCAAGCATAACCACAATGCAGACCTGTGTTATATCATATACCATTACTTTATCCAACATGTATATCTTTATCTAGCACAATCTAGTTGTTCACCTTTAATTGCTTTCACAGGTTGTCAAATTTGTCATATTATATATAATAGATATATCCACTACATAACTTCAGCTATGTATTAGATATATTCACTACATAACTTCAGCTATATATAATGGATATATCCACTACATTGCTTCAGCTATATCCACTACATAACTTCAGCTATATATATATATATTAGATATATTCACTACATAACTTCAGCTATATATTATGGATATATCCACTTCATTGCTTCAGCTATATATAATAGATATATCCACTACATAACTTCAGCTATATATATCCACTACATAATTTCAGCTTTTGGTTTTTAAGCTGTATTTCCTTACTCACCCATGTATGAAAAACAAATTATAAAATTTATTAAGTTTTAAAGTTTTGTTATAAGCCCTGGCCACTGGTCATAGACAACAATAACAATGAGGCATATATGGAGCATCTAACAGTTGAATATATGACAATAATTCAATATTTATAACTCTCCTTCTCCTTCTTGATTGATGTGTTTACATTTGAGCGCCCACTCATGAATATGAATTAGGTGAAATGTGACTTTCATGGGAAAATGTACCACTCATCAACTTACATCACCCTTTCATTCATATTCATGACATGACCACCAAAAGCAATAGGGTATGATTTCATTCCAACTTTTCTTTCCTGAAATATTGTTTTACAAACTATTTTGAGCAATTTATTGGATTAGAATAAATTGTGACTGTCATGCGACAATGTACCACTCAAACTTACATCAGCATACCAAGTATAAAGCAGATCGGACATACCTTTACTTTCAGCCCTGTCCCTTCAATAATATTCATGACATGACCACCAAAAACAATAGGGACCATGTTCTCATTTTGGCCAACCAACATACCAATTATGATATCATTCCATCTTCACCTGCTTGAGATGTGCTGTTTACAAGCTCGAGTGCCATGCACACACATGGAAACTTGACTGCATAGGTTCAGATGCCTGCCTCTGACACCGGAACCAAACAATTATGGGTATAAAAATGTGGGGGTACAATTTTTTTTAGGGGGGCCAAAAATATTTGGGGTCAACCCCATTGATATTTTTGATCAGAGGGTTTATTTGAGATCCGAATATGGTTTCGAAAATGTAAAAATATCAAAGGTCACTGGAGAATTTTTGGAGATTAAACTGAGTTCAAACTGAGGTCAAAGGTCACCCAGAAGCAGGTCAACAATTGGATTACATTAGCATTAGTGGACATTTCATTCCCAAGTTATTGCAAAAATACTAGTTATTAATTGACCTGTGGTGACCTTGGATCGCAATGACATCGCATGACCATTAAGTTTAAAAACATTCCCATAATCTATTCACAACTTGTCCTTAAATATCAACTGTATCAGACTTTGTCACTGGGATTTCTTGCATTAAATGTCAAAAAATTACCCATTTGACCCCTAATTGGTCTTTGTTGACCTTGGATCACATAACCGTTAAGTTATGGTTTCTTTACCTTATTTTGGTTTCTTAACCTTAGGGCACACCTACTCAATATGGCAGATCTAGAGTCCAAGACTGGCTTCAATCCAACTTTCCCATATTGAGATAGAGCTATAAAACCCAAGAAATTGTCACAGACACACACACATACACACATCAACCTGACTGCATCTATAGGTCCCTTTTGCTAAAGGAAGGAACCAAAAATGGTCTTATAGGTTCAAAACCATGAAAAGCACAATTTGCTATGAGTATAAAATTTCAATGGTTGAAAAGTGTACAAAACATAGTAGCGAGAAAGAATGTAGGATTTTATGGCATGGAAGTAGTGATGGTGAAACTGACTGTGGCAGGAGGTGGGTCAATGTTGATAGATCGATGGTGAATGACTGGGGTAAAATGCAGGGAATAACTTTGGTGGGGGATTGGTGGAGATTTGCTATTAGGTAACTATCTGCAGCAAATTATAATGCTTTGGAATCATAGGATCACTGATGTTTTAGGTTACTCTTTGTTTATAAGGACCTTTTATTTACACCTCCAGGGATTAAAATGGTTCTGGTTTAGTTTCAACAGATTAGTACCATGTTACTTAGCAAATTATAGTACCATGTATATATAAATAAGAAATAAGAGTTCCACTGCTATGCATGCATATTCTGACCACTCACCTTTAACATGCGAATCTCTCTCAAGGCTATTTTCTTGATAAGCGGGTCATCCTCCGATTCCACAAACCTCTTAATTGCGACTATAGCATTGGTATCTTTGTTTCTACATTTAAACACTACACCGTACGAGCCTTCTCCAATCTTTCCCAGTTTTTCATATTTATCCATTGTAATTCAATGTCCAGGAGGACAGTTTAAATGACTGCTTCTCAATTGTAGTTATATAGGCAAATCCACATTACAGTAAATCCATGTGCATTATGAATATCATCTGTCCTCTGCCATTCTGTGGTCTATCCTATTGCAAAGGTTAGACAGTTCTATTAAAGTTGGTTAACTGTGAAGGAGAGAAAATGAAAGGCTGTTAGACATTCTGTAGCATTTAAATGGCATAGGAACAATGGTTGTGTAACAATATAGTTTCATTTGGGATAACAAACTTAAGTATGTCTTCTAGTAATATGTCAGGAATAATGACTGGTTCTAGGTACAATCACAATGCTCCAAAAATTCATGTTCAAAGCAACAAGCAGCTTTAAGAGAAATCCTGTTGATACGTTGAGTTTGAATTTATTATCAAAATATGTCAAGTAAGAGCCAATGAGCCACCCAATCATTGCTATCTGCGATATAAAACTATACAGTAGAATCAACTACTTTACCAATTGATGCTAATATGCTGACTCAAACAATTTCACCTTTTCCTGAAGGCTGTATTTGTATTGTATCTGGACACTGACTTTGAGTTGCAACATATGACTTATTCCTCTAATTAAGTGTTTTTATCTTCATAATTCAGTTGAAACAACTACAGTAAACTCTGCTCATTTTCCTAATCGTAAAACTCATTAGTGATAATTTCATCTGATAACTTGTTTTACAAGTTTTGTATGGCGATAAATTATAGCTGATAAATTTGCATTAAATAATACATAGTATTTTGAAAAAGGCCAATGAATATATATAAACTTCTGATAATTCCAGATTTTTAGCTAATAATAATATGAAAGATTCGTAATGTGTGAAATCCACTAACAGAATTTGATGTAGTTTTCTGGCAAATGTTAGTCCAAAATAACCTCTGACAGTACCTAAAGAGTTATTACAAAACAGATTCAGCAAAACAAAACAAAATTACAAAACATGTACCAGGATATCATTTAACATATTCTGCATATTTTAAACCAGTAAGAACACTCAGATTTCCTAAAATTTCTTAAAACACCAAACTAACAAGCCAAATTAAAGCATCTTGAATGATTCCATTCATTTAAATATTGTAAAATGAAGCATTATTTGGATATGTCTACATATTTACATGACCATTTAAAAATACTCATATCAAAGCATTATCCTAAGGGTCAGTGTTTCCAAGCTGCATCAAATACAATAAAGTGTATGCAATTTAATTAGACCATTCAATGGCCTTTAATTGCCCTCAATTCCCTTGGCTAAAACAAAAATTTTGCCAATTTACTGCTAATTATATTGTGACTGTTAAATATCGTTAAGGTATTGTCCAAGATATTTTTGGGTCCTTAATGCTGCTACCTACATGTATTTGAAAACACAACCTGGGTGATCTGTACCCTCACAGAACTTTGTAATGGTAATGTTGGTTATGTATCACACTAGTTTAGTTAATGCATACAATATTTGTGTGGGACAAATGATGTGCAAAACATACAGGGCCTGATCATCTCTATAGCCAGATGTTGGTCAGTAATTTTTCCAACAAACAATGATCTTAATTTGTTCCAAGTTAACCCCATTTAACAATTATTAACCCTTTTAAATTCATGAATAGCAACAGTCAACAACAATAGGCCTGGGCAGTATTGGAGGATGAATTACTCTTAATACAGTGTTAACCAGAGACTTAAGAAGTCTCTCCTTATTGTTACCAATAATATTTATAAACTAACTTCATGTCCCTTACATTATCTGACACTGAATGAAGTCTATTTTAACGATGTGTCAATTTAAAAAAAAAAGATGTTTGATGAAAAATAGACAAAAATAGACAAAAATAACCAAATATTAACCCAAAACAGATTATTGATAAAATGTTTAAATAAATGTAATTTTATAAATGATGCATATCACTTAAATGAATGTGTGTCCTGCATAAAATACTGACATGCCTAGTTAAATTAAACCCAACAGGTTATAACCTACAGTAACCATTTTAAAATTTAAATCCTGTTTTTTATTCTATGGGCAGTTCCAGCTGGTTTTGAATGTTTATATACATTTCTATGATGTGGTGATCTTTCACAAATCCTTTATCAAATTATTAAAATATTGTTTATCACCAGTGTAAATATGGATAATAAAATAAACTCTAGATAGTGGATCTGTGATGTCATAATATACTTACTTCAAATCGTTTTTGTAAAACAAGCAGCCGCCTCTATATTGTATGCTGAACTTAAGTGTACATTCCAAACTCTATCTCATGAATGGAACAAGATATTTGGTTGCTGATTGCAGTGCCTTTTTGTAGCTTTTTGTGGTCTTTCAAAATTTCACATAAGCTAGGGTTGGCTTAGTGGATTTGTGTCTCTTGATTTAGGTCTAATACATAAATAAATTTAGCATAAACCTTTTGATTATGTCCATAACACCAAACTGTAAACTAGAGGCCATGCTGTGATTTTGACTGCTTTGAGATATCACCAAAAGAGAACCAAGATGCTGCCATGTACTACACTACTGTATCTCTGTTCTTTCCGTTTTCGAGTTATTGGCAATTTTGAGTTTGATAGTGAACAGTTTCAAATTTTAGACGATAATAACAGCTAAATGCAACCACTCTACTTGCGTTTTTAATCTTCCTGCCTCTCCAGCAATTCCCTGCTATTACTTTCCTTATGTTCACATTCATTTACCAGAAAATTATATTTGCAGAACTGTTATTGACATCGCCGAATAGCCCTACATCTTTTTCACGTACAGAGGAAAAACATGGATTTGGTAAAATTTGTGTGCGGAATTCACGATTTGAATACGCGGATTCTCACCGGCCATT
>JAODFY010233043.1:0-10369 GCA_027580055.1 Paracaudina chilensis | reverse complement strand
GGCATTTTTCAATTCAAATTACTGTTCAAAAAATTAAAATTACTATATTATATAAAATTATATTAAATATTACTATATTCCCATTTAGTGGCACCACCAGGTGTTTGTGATTGGTGGGCACAAACCACAAGACTGACACAATAAAGGTCACATTCAGGTTGACTGACAAGGCACAGATAATCTTAGCCTATTTCATTTATATATATGCCTCCTGGCAAAGTACAGGAAAATTTTTGCCTTTTTCCACTGTAAATATATTGAAAATAGTTTATACTGTCTATATTTGTATAAAATACACCTCACCCCACCACAAAACTATAGCTCAAATGCATTTTCTCATTTCATTTCTTTGAACTGTGATTGGGTGGGACATGGCCATCTACCCAGCATGCCCCGTGGCAGCACCATTGACTCTTCTCTGTTGTAACATTTCTTCAAACAGACCCCTCCCCCCCACCTAATAAAAGAACCAAAACACATTCTATCCTGATTTAAAGTTAATAAAACAGACATTCAGACAGACAATAATTGTAAAACAAAGCAAAATTCCATTAATAATACTGCACTAACTTTAATACACAAAGTACTTCACTGACAAGCACCATCTAAGCTAGAATGGGCTACGTGACAGGCCCAGGATTACGAGGCAAAGTTGTTTTCAATGAAAATATATAAATATATATATACAGCAAGTAGCTAAAACATCTAAACTCTGAACCTGGCAGCATTTGTTTCTCCAGTGGCCAGTGGCGTCGCCCCAGTCATGCCAAGGTAGGGGGGAATGCTCATTATATAAATAGATTATTTAATTTCATGCATTACAGTTTTGGGGTGGAAGTTGTTTGGCAGAGCAATTTTTTTTTTTGGGGGGGGAGGGGGGAAGGCCAAAGATTGTAACTCCTTTATGGCTGTAACCCTATGTATTGGTATTTGAAGTCTGTGCATGGTGCCATAGGGATCATGCCTACCTATTTGCATCATTAATTGTTAGATTCAAATCTCAAAATGGGGATGGTGGAGATACCCCCTATTTTGTACATTGACAATGGCTTTGTCAGCCTTTTTTCCCCGTTCCCATTTAACATTTGATTTTATCTCCTCATTTCATAATTGAGTCTGTGATGACTTGAAAAATTTGTTACTTGCCCGTCAGGCTTTGATGCATGTATGTTGTTCAGTAGCGTTGGCACCTATTCGTCTAGCCATAGTAATAGCTATTCATTTTGAAATATTATTCCATACCATCTGGCTTACCTGGGGATGCACGAACCACTACTACAGCCACAATCAATATCCACAATGTCTTCCCATATTACAGGTAAACTATGACAAGTTGCAGAAAATGACAGGAATGATCTTAGTGTAGGAAGCAATGATATTATTTCTTTGAAATACAAGTTAGCACTGGAAACCTTCACGATTTCTGCTTTTATTAATGGCACAATTAAGCTTTGATCCCCTATGCCAGTGGTGTAACTTTCATCTGTGTCATCTGGTAAGAGTAGAAGGGCGGACCATCCTCCTCCTTCCACTCGATGCCGTCATCCCAGAGGCCATTGTAGTTGGGGTTAGTCCGATACAAACCATTTAGATTTGATCTATCACAACTCTTAAACCACCATCCACCGTGATGAACCACTGCACAATTTACACTGCTTTGGTCATTGTCCTTGTCCACAGTGGTGAAAGGGCTCCCTGCGTGATACGATAAAGCATTTGTGGCGTTACCTTCCATGAAGCCATCTAACCTCAAACGGTAGTTTCCTTTCCTGCTACCGAGCATAAATCCAGCGTATTCGGCGTAAAGTTTGGTACCATCCCAGGTAATGAGGTCGACCCTCAACTTGTATGGATATTGCTGGAGTAAAGCATGCATAGGTTCCAAGCCGAGCCAGAATTCGGACGATAGGTTTCCGAAGCCCCTGCAATATTCCCGCCAGTTTCGGTTGAAATCTTCAGATCCATCAACTCTCCTTTGTATAACAGTCCATCCTTCGTTGCTAGAATCCATGTCGCAGTAAACCTTGAGTGGATCCTGAATGCCGCGCGGTTTAATGTAGTACACTCCTGAATGCGCTGAGGTATCTCGTTTGTGGATTTCTGCACAGTCAAGAGGTGGTGGGCCATCTTTAGAAATGGGAAAATATAGCGCAAATGGAATTATTTTAAAGGTAAATAATGAAAACTACACTCAATGGTGAAAGTCACATTGAAATAGCATATTTGCTGCCACAAATGGACACTTTTCTGTATGCAAGAGCCCGATGTCATATCTTGGCATCTAGAGGCAAAATTCTAAAAGGAATGATCTTGTTTGTTTTTTGCATGGAGAACAAAGCCAACTGAAATGAGCTCTCAAAAATATCCTTAGTCCCTAAGGTGCCAAAATGAAAATATGATTTATGTTTCTGTACCCCTATTGCATCCCCCACCCCACCTGCACTAAAAAAAATTAAAAAAGTTGCCTATCCGTTATTTTACTTATACGCTCTTTCGGGACAGTTATGTTCATCCTTCCCGGAGTTTAAATACAGAGCAGAGCTGTGCTCTTGGTTTGCTAGTGGTGTGGGGAAGGGACTCGGGCTGAAATCCCAGTGGGGGTAAAAAGGGAGGTGAGTCCTTCATTAGGGATAAGGGGGGAAGCTCCCTAAACCATCGCCTTATCATGATCCCAAAATACTATTCTTACATATCAATGGTTATACATAAATGATACTAGATCCAGGTTTTGACATAATTAGTAGTTGTATTTCTATTTCTGTATTTTTTGTGGGCCCTAAGAATGGTGTGGTATTCAGCGCTGCACCAGTGTCACTGATGGGCATGCTACAGGAATGGGTATAATGTCCTTACCTATCCTGTTAACTTCGTCACTACTGTATATCCCGCCGCCGTTGTACTGATATTTCTCCAGTTCAATCTGTTTGTTTTTCAGTCCGTCTACCTCTGCTTCTAGCATGCTTAGCCTGCCGGCCATAGTGATGAATAAGTCCGACATTTGCGTCTCCACCGTGTTCGGTAGTTTAGAGATCAATGAGAAATCTCTTGGTCTCGCACTGGTTAGGCTCACTAAGACACTCAGTAGTTGTAGCAGCACAGCATTCTTCCCTATCGGAACCTACAACAGAGAAAGAGACAATTCACTGTCAACGAAAGATCATGAACACTTTTAATACTCCCTCAATAAGCCAGTGCAAGGTTGTGCAGTGCAGTGTATTGTGGGCAATCAAGAAGGGTCTGAACAAGGCCTGCATCATTTTGTCATTTCTGGAAAACCCGCCTGAAAAGACGGATTTTGTACGTTTTTCACCCTTTTCCAGAAGTGACAAAGTGTTATGCTCACAATATGTTATTTGGATATATTTTCTCAACACATCCTGATGTGATGTAAACCCTGGAGGTGTTTTCTGGGCCTGCTAGCCGGTGGAAAACCCTGGCTAGTAGCACAGTGACAAGCCGTGTGTGCAATATGGTGGACCTACTGCGGAAAACAGGTAAGTGGTTTGGAAATACTTTGTCATTTATGGAAACCCGCCAGAAAATACAGATTTTGTACGTTTTTCACCCCTTTTTCATGCTACAAGTGGAAACCCAAACTGTTTACCCTCCATTCTGATTCTTAACTTTTTAGCTAACTAGGTTGATGCAACAATTTTAGAAATGATTTTAAGCTATGTGCTGTATGTACGAATATTCATTGTTGCTTTCCCTTTTATAATCACAACAACACAGCAGATTTCAATACATGTTTTTCATTTTTGTGTTATCATCACATGAGGTCTTTACGCATTAAAGACTCACTTAATGCACTTAATATTTGTAGCAGCACAGCAGTCTTCCCTATCGGAACCTACAAAAGAAAAAATTGGCATTCACATTTAACAATTCCATAATTTTTGAAAATAGTCATCATACTTGCCTTGCAGGTGCTGTTAATTTTGAGGTTTATAACCCAGTACATGATTTCAATATTAAATGTTGAAAATTTGATCTTAACATTAATGATCCACAAAGACATTTTGTATTAAGAGATTGACCTGGGTTACACCTATTCTTACCTCATAGATGTAGTTATTTAAGGTAGTACCCTGAATATACCATGAAACTGAATGTTATTGCTCCATGGATGTGTCAGGGAAAAAAAATTACTTTATTAAAAGTGTGACTCAATATCTTTCTGAATAACCTGTTTTGGTTTTCTTATTTGTAATCCAGTTCTCAGGCTGATTTTCTTCTGATTAATTGTAGACTGCATATTAAAAGTTAGTCTTGGGTTACACTTAAAGGTGAACATCTCTCACTCAGAGTATGCTAGAAATCTGCTAGATTGGTCAGCTCATTTGATGTTATATGTGGGGCTTTGACCAATCACATTTCATCCGGAGGTCTGTGACTTAAATGAATATTGTAGCTCATTATGGCTTGACACTGGATATGTCAAGAAACTGTGAAAGTTATTGCACCACGGATGTGTCAGGAAAACCTTGTCATCACCTTACTAATATATAATTCTGAATCACCTGTGGTGGTTTAATTGTAATCCAGTTCTCATGCTGATTTTCTGCTCATTAAATATAGACTGTATAATTTAGTTTCGGGTTACACCTAAATGTATGTATATAAGACATATATTGTAGCTTATAAATTAGTAACTGTTACACAAAATATTCATTTATTATGTGAAAATAAAGGGGAAATACCCAGTTAGGATTCATTTTGGAAGAAAAACAGTTGCCAATTTCTTTTTTTTTAATAAATAAATTGTAATTCCAACACAATGCTATGGTGATATAGAACATTTGGCTAGGCTGCTGCGCAGCCGATGAGCCCGTGCAGATGACGGGCACCTTATTATACTACTAACACTGTATGTTGCTATACTTCACAGTACAAGCACTGGTATATACAGTATACACTACCGTTAACGTTCTGTATACGTACATACCGTCGTGCGTGCGCTCCATGATTCATTATTTTGTGAATAACGCCTTCGTTTTACAACATAGTTTGAAGAAAACTAGATCCAGACAAAATGGTTTGAAGCAAAATAGTTTCAGAAAACAAAATAGTCAGACAGCAAAATAAAAGGCGACAACAACATAGGAGCTAGAGACAAAATAGAAGTAGACAACAAAATACCTTGTCCTTTAAAATTGGATGAGACAACAAAATACCTTGCCCCTTTGGCCTGCCATAGTTATGGCTAGCCCCTGGATATGTCATGGAACTGTGAAAGTTGTTGCTCCACGGATGTGTCAGGGGAAAACCTTATCATCACTTTACTAGAAGTGTGGTCCTGATATATTTCTGAATCACCTGTTTAAGTTAGTCATGGGCTATACATTAAATAAGATAGTATATTGTAGCTCTGTGTAGTTGGTCCCTGGATATTCCATGGATATTTCTATCAAACTTATTGTCAGGGGAAATAAATTGTCATCACTTTACTAGAAGTGTGGTCCTCCTATATTTCTGAATCATCTGTTTAAAGCAATAATCATGGTTTGAGCCCTGAGGATTTACCCTTCTACCAATCAAAAATAGATCTTTCCATTCGCTTCTCTTGTTATATAGTTATGATTAAAAGACTTTCACATCGTAAATCCCCCCATTTGCAAAGAAGTTATGCCCTAAGTGTAGGAGTGTTGCATTTTGTCACCAAACTTTTTGGCTGAACTAGGCCTACAGTGAAGATATCACCTGGTGAGGCGGTATATATACATTAGTCTTCTTTTTTTAAAATATCAGTGTTTTGTTGCAAATGATGAATGTTTGATACAGTCATTGTCACACTATATATACGCATATAGCATGGTATAATGATATATGGTATAATGATGATAAAACCATTAAAAAAGAAATGCTGATTTCTTGGGTAAGTTATTCTTGGGTAAGTTGGGTTAAATACATAAATAAGATTTACAATATATTGTATCTGTATAGTTGTTCCCTGGATATGTCAGGGAAAAAAAATTGTCATCACTTTACTAGGATATAATTGATAACCTTTGATGCCTTAAGCCAATTAATGATTTTCTGTGCTTGTTAATAATATGTTACACTTTTATAATACATGACAGCTGTGTCATTTGGTGCCCTGTGGCAGTAGGTCCTGGGTATGTAATACATGGGCATGTCAAGGGAAAACCTGGTTATCCCAAGCGGACCAAAGTATCTTCCAGGGGCAAAAGCCCTTATCACCCTATTGGTTTTTGCTATTGCGGTTGATTCGTAAAAAAAAATTAAAAAAAGAAGAGGAAAAATTACACTCAGTGGTGAAAGTCCCATTATGACAGCATTTTTAGTTGTTTGAAATATTTACTTGATTTGTAATCAGTTTTCAATTCAGTTTTCAATTTAAGTAAGAAGGCAACTGTAATTGATTTAGTGGGCCTTTAATGGAGCATTGTGGCATGCCACACAAGTGAGGATGGTGTCATCATCAATATTAAAGTAACTGAGTGGGACCTGCCACTGAAAAAGATCCAATCCAGCATATGGGATCATACCAATAAATTCCAGACGGGGAGTAAAGTCACTTCATCTTAGGTTTGGCCCCTTTCTTAATATTGTTGACATAGAACACAGCAGGTTTTAACCTTTTTGATGTTGCCTTCCTGGCCCCTGAAGGAAATTGAACTTTTTTGTTTCTTTTTATGATGTTGTGATTTGCCCTAAAAGTACAATGACTTGGCTTTGTTACCATTAAAGGGATTTTCCGGTGATCAATGCTAAGCTGAGTAAGCTCATATAAGAGAATCAATATTGTTTTTTCATCTATTAAACCCGGTGGTCATATGTGTCCCATCCTTTCCTATAAGAAAAATCAACTTCAACACTAGATGGGTGAGGCTAAAAAGAGGCCTGCCGGCCTGTGATGTTTACCTGGTAGCTGCAATTTCGGCATTCCAAGCAGTGACCACATTTGCATAGCATATGTACACATACTGTACACATATGTATTGTATACACAGTATATAGTGATAATGTATGGGCAGAGTTAACAGGCAGGTATGATGCAGACAACACAGAAGAATTTCAAGAAGTAAAATTTACAAATGTTTTTGTTAAAAATGTTCATTTAACATTTCATAGCCAATAGTATAAAGCATCATAATTATGAGTTTTAAACCCCACACAGTACATAGAAAAGGTACAAATTTAACAAAAACGTTGACATCAAAATTTCCAATAGTCTGCTGGTTAAATGAATGACCATCATTTTTGTTGAGGATTATAGTTATACAAATACTGCATATGGGATTTTTCTGGAATTTTATTTTATATTTCATTTAAAATTCATTCCTTTTTTTTTTTAAAGTAAAATAAACCTCTGGCTACATGATATTACAAACACAGCTATAGGGATCTGTTTTTACTCAAAATGATACTGAATTACTGTATGTATGACTGTATGTATGAATTATGTATGTATGTATGTATAAATTATGTATGTTTGTATGTATGTATGTATATATGAAGTATTATTTTAATCAAAGTTGGCCTGTCAGGGTTTTTGTGTTCAACAAGATTTCAGTACTTGACCTAATTTGACCTTCCTTCCAGCTCTTATCAAAAACAATAGGGATATTAAGTACTACATAACAGAAATAAACATAAAATTAAGAATCTGCCCACGTTTTGTGATGCCAAAAAAATGCACTTGATTATCTTAATTAATTTAATTAGTCATTTGTTTCTGGAAAATTTTCTGGAAAATTTTCTGGAAAATTTTCTGGAAAATGCTGGCTACACCACTGATTGTATATGTTATTGTGCCAACAAGAGTATTTAAAGCTACACACCCTTTGTGGACCCTAGCCTCAACAGCCTCGGACATGTGCCAAACCAAGCTAGGTCCTTTACTCCCTCCACTGTGGAAAGACTAACATTGTCTTACATTATGATCTGTTAACATGGTTATTGCCGTAGCTAAACTGTTCATTGTATGCACCAAATTCCACATGCTAATTAATGATATGGGTTATGCAAGCATCACCATTTCTTAGCAGCAAAACAAAACTATCATTAATGATCCATCAACCCAGAATTATAAGCTGTTCACATATAAGTGGAAAGTACAAAACTTTCATTTTATTACATAAACAACAAGTGCTTCACCAATCTTGAATGAGTTTGTTTGAAATAATATTTTCTTTTTTATTTCACTGTATACTGTACATACAGCTTTTAAAAGAGTGCCTCCCATCAATGCATGAGATAATGCTAATGGTGGAAATTATGCATTTCCCTACACATTAAGCAGCCCAGGATGTGGGGAGAGGGACCCATTGCTAAAGGAGGCACATCCCCTCTCACACCACTGAGTACAACAAGAGAAACTCATGACAGGAAATATAGAGTTTGTCTTCTGAAATCTGATTTGGAACGTTTTGATTAAACGTAATTACACAAAACTAACAAAAGATTATAATTGCATGGGTTTAAGGTACACAGAAAGATACACAGAGCTTCTGGTCCAGAAGTGTTTAGTTACTTGCTGAAAGCAAAATGAACCTATGCATTGAACTTGGTGTGTGTATGTATGTATGTGTGGGTGTGTATGTATGTATGTATGTATGTAAATTCGGATGGTTTAGTTGTTGGTTAATTTAGGCAGTACACATGGGTCCAAATGTTTTTGGGCCCAAATGTTTTCGGCCCAAAGTTTTTCCATCCAATGTTTTTTCGACCCAATTGTTGGGCCACTTTTTTTCAAAATGACTTTGGTTCAATTTTTGGGGTTAATTATTTGGTACACATGGACCGAAAATGTTTTTGGGTTCAATTTGTTTTGGGGCCCAAAAAGATTTTCATAAGATGTCCTGCATCTTTATGAAAAGAAGTTGTTCAATGGAAAACCCTCCCCCAAAAAAGAGAACATTTAACTAAATATAAATGGGGGAGGGGGTGACACAATATATCATATAAAAAAAATGTGTGAAAATTAAATTTCAAAGAGAGAAATTCTCGAAAATAGCTTGGGGCTTTTCCCCACCCCTTTCCTGGATCAGCATTTGGTTAGGGATTTCCTGCAGCACATAATTAATATAAATATTCTCTCAGGATTTTCTCGAACAGGTGCATAGAATATTTTAAGGTCAGTATGATGTCCTCATGGCAAATTCAGAAATGTTAACTGTTTTTCAGGAATATTTATTAAGGTTTGAAGGGATATAACATACATTAATAGCCCCCAAGTGAGACATTTTAATGTTTTTCCCGGTGTTTGCTCTGAATAACTGAATAGATTACATTCCTGTTTATGGGAATCACATTCAGTTGGAAGTTAATAGATGCTGGCTGTGGTCTTCTGGGGGAAAGCTGTGATGGTAGGGGTAAAGGGCCAATGCCCGCCGGTAGTGATCTTTGTTTCGTTTCATTTATTTTGTTTATGTGATGTATCACATATGTATCAGTATATTAAAAATCTTTCAAAAGTTTACAGAAGGTGGGTGTGCTTTTCTTATCTGCAAGGAATATTTTTGGTTTATTACCACTTTCAATACAATAGGTTTTGCTTCTTGGAGAGCACACTGTGAATGTGCTAGCTTATAGATCATGGGTTCTTATTAATGAATTTATCTGGTGGGCCACATTATTTGTCTGGAGAATCTCATGGGCCACCATAGTTGCACGGTTGGAGCACAGGTCAGTGATAAAGAAAAATCACAGAGATCGGGAGTTGCTCACAGAAATAACACTATTGGGAAAAAATGATATGGAAAACAGTAAAAAATCATTGAAAGTCATATTTTGCTGCTCAAAGTCTGATGGTATACCTTTAGTGCATGTCTGGTCATGGTCAATGTTTTTGTTACAATACATATACACCCGCAGTGATGGCTTTGCGATGGGCTCAACATTTTACATGTACAGTATGTCGTGTGTGGATGCTGTGTATTGGTGAAAGGATTAGGGTCTCTGGTGGCTGACTAGAAAAACAAAACATGTTCTTGTCATTGTAATCTGCAAATTATGACCTTGTCAGACAGTTACACAAACCTGAACTATATATTGCATTTTTTGGTCTTGCTTATTCTACTGGGGTTATTTCTGTTGTACATTTAACTGTACGGTCAAGAGTTTGAGCAGCATTATATGACTTTATCTCTCAGAATGCAGGTTTAGTCCTTCAGTTCATTGTTCATTTTATAAAACAACGATATATTCTACTCATTTTGCAAATTGTAACACTCTTTAGCAAGAAATGAAGTGTAGAAGCACCTTTTACGCATTTAGTTAGGCAGTACATATTATGCATCAACCGACAATTGTCACTTATTAATTACAAGTGAATTTTAAAAACAGACAATGAGATATACAAATGTTTACATAACTCATGTTGATAATTTTAGCCATATAATGC
>JAODFY010233033.1:0-10369 GCA_027580055.1 Paracaudina chilensis | reverse complement strand
CCAGTCCAATATGACATTGATCCAACATGTTGTTGTTGAGATATCGTGTTTACGAGCAAGCTGTCACATCACACACAAACACATGCACGCACACAATCATACACACACATGCCAACTTGATCACATAAGTTACTCGGCCTTTTGCATTGTAACCAAAAATGACTTTTAATTTTTAATACATTTAGCGGAAAATCAGATGGTCTCTTCTTCAGAATTTTCTTGATTACACCTGCATGGGGATTAAATTTACTCTAAAATAGGATTCCGGAAATATTGGAGTTTAGCCACTTTGGGAACATGGTGGTCAAATGGGTAGGGCCTCAGTCTTGTAATTCAGCTGTTTCGGGTTTGAGTCCTGAATAGGCCGCAGGGCTAGTAGAATAGGCGGCATGGCTAGCAGAATAGGCCGCATGGCTAGCAGAATAGGCCGCAGGGCTAGTAAATAACGGGCATCAAAGGCCCAATGGACAAGTACAACTGATATGGCTGCTTCAAGCCCTGAAACTAAAAGTTGATTTGGTGCCCCTTGTGAGAGGCTTTCAAGCCAAAAAGGTGCCCATGAAATGCTAATTGCCTGTAAAGCTGATCCCGCATACTCACAACCACATCAAACTTGATACAAGTTGCACTCGGTTGATGTCTGTGCTTTATGAGAATGCTCTTCAGCGTGAAATTCACTGTGAATTCGATGAGCCTACAAAAACAAAATTAAACTCAGCTTATTTACATATCAATAAAGCTTAATTATTTACACATTTGTACAGCAAACAAAACAAATTGGGAACATATAGGGAAAGAAAGTCAGCAGTTACTACGCCTGTATCAATAAACCTTTAACGCAAACTTCCCACAATGCATGTGGCAACAAGTATTGGCACAATACCAATGACCCGACCGTTTCCTGGATTATAATGCTTGTTGAACCAGATTGTGACCTGCATTATATTTATGTGTCGAACCAGGGACCCGCTGTAAGCTAATTCTACTGATGTGTTGAACCTGTATCAATAAACCTTTAACACAATGGCCATTTGAATTTGCTTACAATGCATTTTTATTTCTTAAAGTAATAATCAGGTTTTTTTTTTTTAAACATTTTTGCCATCAATATATACCACATCATAATGTATACATAGTGTGACAATGTATGTAAGGTTCGTAATTTGCAACAACAGATATTCGTAAAAAAAAAAACAAATAGATCATGTATATACCAAGTATGTAGTATCTACACTGTAGGCCTAGTTTGGGAACAACACTCGTACATTTATGGCCTTACTTATTTGCACATAGGATCAAAAATCATTTAATCTTCTATCTTGTTAATGATGGATCTACTTTGCGGATCTAAGCTTTGCGTCATTCTCATGCACACTATATTTGCCTGGTACTGATTCTATAATGTATGATGATAATTTCTGTCAAAAATGAAATAAAAATAAAAATGAAATAAAAAGTGAAATAATTGAAACAAAAGTAAAACAAGACAAGTAAGCAATGGAGACTTGCAAAATATGTTTACACCCTGTTGTAATGCACTGTAACATATACACACATTATTTTTTGCTTAGAACAATAAAAAAAATATTGTTTTGGTGATTCCTGGCTTTTTATAATTCCATGAGTTTTTGGTTATTTCTTTTTCCTTGACATCAAGTGACCTTTGATCTGTTGTAAAATTAGCAGGTTTTATCTGTAAATATAACTCACATACTCAAAATGAGGTGGGAGCATCATTTCCTTATTGAGTTGGGTAACCTGATTATAACATTTATTAGCATTTGACCTGAAATGACCTTTGATAAAATTGATAGGAATATTCTATTCAATATAATGTACATGGCAAGTATAATTTTAATCCCTCATTGAATTAGCTTGATTACAAGGATTTTACTATTTGACATCTGATGACAACAAATGTCCTTTGACATCTTGTAAAATAAATACTCATTATGGGCAACATCTGTACCAAGTATCAGATTTGCCCTAGATTCCCCCACTGAGAAAGCCTGATTTCAAACTCTTGTCACAAACACACACTCAGACATACACACACAGTGACAATGGCCTTGACTCCTGATATTGAAGCCAGGAATAACAAATTCCTCAAAATTGATATTGAAGACAATGGCTAAACTGCATCTGCATTTTACTCAACTACATTTCCTTATTTTGCTATATTTTTATGACCTTTTATAAGTCATCAAACTTCCATTTCCATGAAGAAAAAAAAAACATCCAACGTAGGCCAAATACATACAAAGACCTTCACAAGTGGCATCATAAATTTTTCTATCACCTTTGTGAGTTTTGAGCTATAATGACTTCCTCTTTTTCAATGATGCCATAAACTTCCCACAATGCATGTGGCAACAAGTATTGGCACAATGCCAATGACCTGACCGTTTCCTGGATTATAGTGCTTGTTGAACCAGATTGTGACCTGCATTATATTTATGTGTCGAACCAGGGACCGGCTGTAAGCTAATTCCACTCATGTGTTGAACCAGGGACCTTGCTGAAACTATACTTACGTGTCGAATGACAAATTAACACCATGTTGCTCCATGATATCTTTCACCGAAACATTTTGGGAAGGTGTGGCCTTGAAAGTGAATTCATCTGAAATAGACAAGGAATGTGGAAATGTATTGATGGAAGCTAAATATACATTTTGAGAACGAAATATAGCATTGAAAATTATTTTGCCTCTTCACATTAGGCTATTCAATTTAAAAGCTACATAACTTTGTCAAGTTTCTACACTCTAATTTTATGGTCTAAAATTATCGGTAATTTGTGACATTGCACACGATTTGGCGATGAGATCAGAAACTCCGTGGATTGCCCTCTTGCTTGTTCTTTTAATGTTCCTTCAAAACTAGTTATAAGGTCAGCCAAACTAATTTTTGTCCTAGGGTAGGACGTCCAAAATGAGATCATATTAACATATAAACAAGGAATTAAAACACAGAAAACATTGATAAAAATTGTAATCAAACCCTAGATATTTTTTACAAACCTATGCTGGTAGGCATCAATGTGCATTATGGTGATTGATTAATTAATTAATTGATTAGTTATGTACTTATTATTTTACTCCATTTCATATTAATGTTATTTATTATATAATAAGTGGATCTTTGTATAATTAGATTTCATAACTTACAGTTATTAAAATGAATTATTAATTGACTTATTGGTTTTAAATAAATTTTTAATTGTAAAAGTTTATTTGACACCATTTTATATGGCACATGTTTTAAGACAAGAGATTATTTATTATAAAAGACTTGATGCTTAACCCCTTCAAAAGGGTGCACCACAACGTGAGATGCCAATGATCCCACTGTTATTCTGATTTAGGGCCACATGGGGGGTGGGGGGTTCGACCTGGCTGTGTGGGGCATCTACCATGCCCTTGTAACTTGAACTTTGTAATTTGTGTATTTTCCATACTGATTCCATATATTGGTATTGAATTGGTATGCTGTGGCAATGACGGCCAGGTGCAGGCCTGATCAGTAGGCCCGAATGTTGATGACATCCGCCTTGTTCTGATTTTCTTTTCATTTAATCTCATCATTACCTAGGCTTATACAAAGCTAACATTGTTCCTATACAATGAACCAACCATACCTCACCGTAAGTGCATTTTCCTGAGAATATTGCTACAATTGTTTTTATCAACCCCACACCACCCCCAGTATATTAAAGGTTACATTGGTGGAAAAACAACATTTGTTGTAATGTTTGGAATCAATTAACTAATACAATTGGTTAACACTTATATTGAAGATATCTTGCTAACCTGTTACTTTATTCAAGTTGACTTTGAAGGTTGTGTTTTCTTGCACAACCTCCTCATAGTGTGAGATCGTGAAGGTGAGGTTCTGTATCTTCCTATGCGTCTGCTCATCCACGTCAAAGTTATACGTACCGATACCGATAGCCTCTATGTTGGAATACTGCAAACAAAACAAGTGAACTTTTGACATACCCCGACCCATCTCAACCTCATACACATGCACTAATTGCACTTCATTCAAAACTCAGCTGTACCTCATGCAACTTCATAGGACCCTTATTAAAACATTCCTAACTCATCAAACATCATCTGAAACTCACACAAATTATCAGATCCTCAGACAAACTCATCTGGACCTCATCCAAAACTCAATGATACCTCACACAACTTAAACTGACCCTCACCCAAACACATATAGACTCATATATGCACCTTAGCCAAACTCAATGTACATTAACCCAAAACTCATCAGTACCTACAGTAGCACATATTAACCTGACCCTTAGCCAAGCATATTTAACTCATCAAATATCACATGTACCTCCCATAAATTAATCTTATGTTCAGACAAACTCACCTGGACCTCAAACTCATAAGCCCCTCATCAGGGGTCGCATTCTTGCACGTTTTTCGTGTCATGGACCCCTTACTTTCAGATGGGTGAATTTGAACATCATGCTCAATGAAGGGTATGATGAAAACATTTGGATGCACAAGGAATGTCCGCCCCAACTCTGAATCTTGAAAAATTTAAACTACCAAATCAACTTAATTCCAGAAATCTCACACAAACACAAGCATTTATGCTACAAACGCTGCATTCAGTAGTCTGGCCCTGTGTATTCACAACATGTGCACCATACAGTGCAGACATGCATAGGGTGGTGGCAATTATAGGCCTATGCCTTCTTTCTCCCAATCCCCAAAACCTAACCTATTTATGGAGTTATATCAGCTACATACTTACCTCATATAAACCACTCAGCATTTCCCAAAAATACTGTGACTGAATATTTGACATAAATTTTAGCCCAGCAGTGGTCACCTTTTCCTTCCCATTCATGCTAGCAATTAGTTGATGACTAGTAATAGGCTAAAAGTTAATGCCAGATGAAAAATCAGAGTATTTTGAAAAAATGTGGTTTATATGATGAGGGAAGTCAAAGATCATACATTTGTATCTCCAATGAACTAATTCTAATATATATATATATATATATGTACCTCAAAAAATTGCATGTGTACCTCACAAACTTGATATACATTTCACTCAACCTCATACACCGCATTATTAACCTCCCAGGTATTAAGACAGATATTTAGTACCAGGATTGCTTGCATTCTTTCACATTCGGCATACTTTCTCCTTGTTACAATTCTTATTTCATACACATATCAATGGGTCCATATGTACTACCTGTGGGCCCAATGCAACCTATGAGCCATGTGTAACATGCAACCTTGTGAATTTGGATATTTGCATCTTTTGAGATCAAGTACATTGAGAGTGTTATATTAAGAGGTTCCCTATATCAAAAAATTATTTTTCTCAAATTTTTTGTCACGGTTCTCAAAGCTTCCATACCTGGTACACAACGTTATTGAGATGGTTGTAAAATTCATCCACAGTGTAAACAGCGTACAAATGTTTGGTATCCGGGTAAGCGAAACTATCGTAGGCCGGGTCCCAATTCTGGAGAAATATGTGCTCCATGGCCTTTTTGTTATCCAGTACAAATTTTGTGAATTCATACTGAAATTGACCAAAGAGGATTAACTGTAAAAAGAATAATAAAGAACAATATATGGTAATAGGCACTACCAGAGATTAGGGCTGTGCATTTCCAGTTAATTTGCTAAACGGGGTCTGTTTTGCGTAACCGGTAACATTGTTTTCAAATTGTTGAAGAGCACCACTATCGGATTATACAATATTTATAACCATTAAAATTAGTTTGGTTTTCAAGTTTTGGAAGAGTGCCATCACTTGTGCTATATTAAACTTGTGTAACAAAAAATACAGCGTTAAGTTGCGTGGTATTTAATGGTGGTGTGTGGTATTTAATGGTGGTGCGTGTTATTTAATGGTGGTAAGTGGTAATTGTCAGCCCATATTTCTTGCTTCTAACATTTTATATAATTCTTATAAAATACATCCCAATATTTTTTTTTTTAATTTGGCTGATTTTAATACTTACATTTCAAATATCAACACAATTATCAGTAATGATTTCTGTGCTTTGCATATATCGTTCGGCACTCAAATATTGTAGGCTACTCTCGTTACTAATACAGTGTATATTGTTACTGTACTGTAATCCCAGTATATCGTTATGGACTTTTCTTTACAGTATTTAGGGCGATAACTCACCAGGAAGGAGAAACATGATCTTGGTGGGGTAATGACCCCCCTCTTGTTACTAATACAGTGTATATTGTTACTGTACTGTAATCCCAGTATATCGTTATGGTCTTTTCTGTACAGTATTTAGGGCGATAACTCACCATGAAGGAGAAACATGATCTTGGTGGGGTAATGACCCACTCCCTATATTTAAGGCAATAATGGCAGTGAAACTTCCATGAGATATTTCTGCATTGTAACAACATGCATATACTTGAGACTTTGCTAAACAATAGAAATATTGAATTAAAATGGTGACTTACATTCCCCCAAATAACTGGTTTGCATATTCACTAGTGACTATTCTTAATACCTCATCACTATCACAACTAGTATTATACTTGACTGAGCTAGCAGAACACTGGATCAAGGGGGGACAATGGGGCCATACCCCTGCCCCCAAAGAGTTGGGGGAAGGGGGGGGCTTCTTTTTCTTTCAACAAATTGACATTTTTTTAAAAAATTAACAAAATATACACCATTTTACATCTAAGCAACCTTAATTATACAAAAAAATCAATGGGGGAGAGGGTATCTCCTTTCCTTAGACCCCTACCCCAGGATGCATATAAATAAAATAAAAAAATGCCCCAATCAGCCACCCTAGATCAGTGATACAGAATGGAAAACAAAATCATACACTACCTCACAGACTGATGCCCTCAAGTCTTTGTCCCCATATAGCTTTTTTCCGCTATGAATTTGGCAATTTAAAGTACCAAACTTGGTAGATTAGGCAAGACAAAATGTTGCCACCCCTAGGTTATACCAAAACTACTTAAACCGTTATTATTAAAAGTTATTATATTAAAGTGTTATTAAACCGTTATTATATTAAAGTGTCACTGATATCGTACCTGGATAGTAACGACAACTATCTTGAAGAGCTGTATGCCAAACTTGTACGGTTTTCTTCCTCTCGCTTCATACTTCTCTATCGGGTTCATAAAGAAGAACTTGAGCTCTCGTCTTAGATCCACTGCATCTTCTTCATCCTCCTCGTTCAGGTTGTAGTTGGGGAAGGGATCATCTGGGATGCTGCTGTGGCTACTCTGGATCGAGTTATTCTGGAATTCATCTGTTTGGGATCGTTGCGCGCTCACTCTGTTGGATCTCATGATGATGTATATTGGGTGCTGGAAGAAAACAAAATATGTCCGGATAAAAAATACCTATCATGTGAAACCATAAATTCAAGGAATGATTAAACTACAGTATGTTGTATTCATCTTGGCATCGGTTCTAGGGCATCTCCCTATGGGTCAATTCTCCCCCCGGACAATTCTCCCCCGGACATTACCCCCTCTTTTCTCCCACCCTAACCACACCCCCCAATCGAACTCAATTATCCAGGGATTTCGGGGTGGGAATTGTCCGGGGGGGGGGTCAAGAATGGTCAAAATATATGTTTTACATGGAATGCACCCCCCGTTAATGACTCTAGTACTTGACTTCAAGATGACTTGTCACAGCAATGGAATGAACCAGGAAATCATATCTATTGTTAGATCATGTTACCATTTGTCTATGCCATTATTATTATAAGTAAATTCATAGAAGAAAAGAACAAAACTGAAACCAAAAAATAATTGAGGAAAAAGGAATTCAAACTGATTGATTTATGCATGGTGTACTTAAACTAATTGCTCTGTTACAATACATGCAGATCTAGGGAGAAAAGAAATGAAACTAAAACACAGTGATGTATCAGGGAAAAAACGGTGGCAGAGCAATTTTTTTTTATCTTATGTTACTTGTCGTCTATTTGGTGTCGTGACTTCGGTCAAGTCATTGACTCGTCATTGTTTGACTATTGTTAGTTCATACATCATGTAACCATCTGTCTATACCATTATTATTATAAATGCATAGAAGAAAAGAAGAAACTGAAACCAAAAAAATAATTGAGGAAAGAGGAATTAAGAACTGAATGATCTTATGCAGGGCGTATAAACTATGTGTCTACGTACAGTGTGCTCTGTTACAATACATGCAGATCCAGGGAGGAAAGAAAATCAACAGTGATGTACCAGGGGGAAAAAGTGTGACAGTGCAATTTGTTTGATCTCATCATGTTATTGTGCCTATGTTACAATATAGATTCAGGGAAGGAAAAGAATGTTAAATTATTAAACTCAAGGAAGTGATGAACAAATTATTAAACTCAAGGAAGTGATGAACAAATTATTAAACTCAAGGAAGTGATGAACAAGAAAGGGTATATATTCAGCAATTATTGATATTGATTGTTATTAAATTGCCTACAGTATGCTAAAATAATAACAATGACAAAGCAAAAATAATGGAACCCGAGAACTAGGATGAATGAGGACATGAGACATTTATGTTGTACAGTAATTGTTTGATCTCATGACGTCACTTTATGCCTATTTTATGGGTACAATAGGTTCAGAGATCTAGGCCAAAATAACAAATGAAAATCCAGAAAGTGATGAATGAGGAAACCAGAACTTTGTTTGATCTATGTAAAAGGGAAGAATAGATTTAGAGAAGAAAAAGAAAATAATAGGGATGAACCGGGAAATAAAAACTTTGACAGGCCATCGTTTGATTTCAAGACATGTGCCCTGTTCTTAATAGTGTTTATACACTGTCTCTGCCCCAGGTACTGTAAAATATAAACAGATTTACAGTATATAACAGGAAAACTAAGGTTGTAATTCAAGAATGTGATGAATGAGGAAATGAGCAGTATTCAGAATTGCAATTTTTTTTTTTTGGGGGGGGGGGCTGCCAGATTTATTTCAAGATAATTCTCATGTCAAGTTATTTTGAGAATTTTTGTTATATAATACACTGTTTATTGGTCTAATTATTAAATGAAGTTGATAGAAACAATGTATGTGGGCATTTCCATGATAAAGGGGTACCAAGGCTAATATTTTGCACATAGTAAACAGACCAATGTTTCTAAATTGACTATTTTGTGAATGTTTTATTTTTTATTATGATGTGGACAGACATGTTACGTACGTGATCATCATTTTTGTTTACAACCAAATGATAACCATTCCAAGTGGAGATACATTTTTGAAGCATGTTTTATCACATTAGCTACAGAAAAGATCAAGAGTTAACAAATCTGCCACAAGGCTAAAATTACTTGTTGTGTATGTCACAATTTTGTACACTTTAAGAGGCTAAATATCGGATCCAAAAGGGCAAACGACTGCAAAAAATGTATACTTTGTTTCACTTGGCTAATTTTGTCTTTACTATCTCTCAAAAGTGCCCTTGTTATGTTAATGTTGCCCATTTAGTGCAATCATGGAAATTCACTGACATAAATACATGTGTACATGATATGTACATGATTCTGTGTACATGATTCTGTGTACATGATATGTACCCATGGATATACCCATGTATAAAATGTCCAAATATCATCGTGAAAACTACCCAGAACATGTAGTTCTGGAATGATTTTTGCTTCCAAAATTTACATTATTTTTACAATTTTACAATAATGGCTGTACAGCAAAGTACAAAAACCCTGTCGGTTTCCTTGATTTGTGGTTTGAAGATTATAAAATCTTGTTCTTTTTGTCTCCTCTGCCAAATAAACATGAATTTCCCAATATAGTTAAACAACGCTGGAGTCAGAGTGGCATTTATAACACTGCTTTGAGAATTACTGTAGGCAGAATGTTGGAAGTTAATACTCCTTACAATGTCAACCTACACTTTTTATGAAATGTTTAGGGCAGATCTGTGTTTTAACAAAATTCACTAGATTCTCTCATACAGAACAAGCAATTATTTGACAGTAAAAATTGCTGGTAGCACAAAACATTGGCTGATCTGATTACCGGTTGACACCTATAACTAACAAATGACAATGTTGTTTTGTGTATATCCTATAAAACCGAATAGAAAAGTAGATTGCCTACATGCTAAAACTAATATACAATGTAGTTGGCACATACTGTACTAAAAAGAATGACAATTTCAAACTTCATATTCATATGAATTTTAATCAATATCATTTGTAGAAAAATGTATTCTACAAAACAAACCATTTCCCAATAATTGTGACACTCATCTTCATGAAATTAATTTAAAATATTAGTAGAGTGTATGTACTTGAAAAATAAAAGGAATTTTGGGTGTTTTCCTTGATAAATTTGCAATTATTA
>JAODFY010233022.1:0-10371 GCA_027580055.1 Paracaudina chilensis | reverse complement strand
TTTATATCTCCCCCACTTGACCACTGTTGCACATGCTGCAGTATAAATCCCCCTGTGACACTCTTCTCATTGTTAAAGGTTGGGGTTGCACGTAGCAAAACCTACCAAAAAGTGAGATTTGCAATTGGCTCAGTTGAACACTTTTGATACAATGAATTGAACACATCCCTGTTGTATTAACTTCAAACTTCATCTATAAACACCTCAATGAGAAAGTTTACTAACATGTTTATTAAATTGGGAATAAGTGAGTTTTCGGTGTCACCGGAAACTCATGTGAATTTGTTATATTTGCAACCCCCACCTTTGACCACATCCAATATTGTGTATACGGCTCTCTGTCCTATAGCTATCGTATATAACAGGTTACATGTGTATATTATGGAATTAGGTAGGAGACAACACCCCGCGGTTTTATTATTCTCTGATCCATTTTTATGCCTCCTGTTACAATTTTCGGTTCAACTTGTCATGACTTTAAAAACATAAAAAAACAGACAAAATATTTGAAACGCGGGTTAAATGCCGCTTGGACATACGGTCGAATAATGACACCATGGTCCAGTTTTTCCGGAGCCCCCAGGCTGACAATGCTACCAAAAACTGTTTCATATAATAGTTTTCTTTTTTAAGAAAGTAGCCATTTGACACGATTTGGTGCACCTTTAGTCCAGAAAATGTCAGCGCCAGCGGGAAAAATTGACATTAACAAAATATTATTAATATTTTTTAGTCAATTTTTTAATAGAAATCTAGGGTGGAGGTCACTCACATGATGTTTTCATATGGTAAATTAAAATTGAAAGGCTTAATTTGAAATATATGGGACCAACAGAAATTGTGTATAATTGTGCAATTTAAAATATAACAGAGCAGGTTACTTATTCCCAGATGAGAACCATTATACGCTTGACCGTGAACAACTCGGTGGTACTCGAAAAAGCCTTGGAAATGAGTACACGCGGAGTATCCCGTATCAAGTGATGGACTCGGATTTCGACTAATATTGACTCGATAATTCACAAGTAACCTATTAGTCCATTATTAGTTCTTTATATTATGAAAATTAAGGACTCCAAATTGGACCCGGATATGCTGTACTCGAAAAGTACTCGACGTATATAGATTTGGATACGGATATACAGAACAATCGACTTTGAAATGTATTTAATTAAAACAAGGTCAAGCAAACAATATCCCAGTATAATGGATGTACTAAGAAATTGAGAACCCGAAATTAGATTCTTCGTGAATTCCGTGCGTTCTCGAATAATTCATCACCCATTGACCAAGATAACTCCAAGATATGTGTATTTTATTTTATTTTTTATTTTATTTTATTTCTTTTCAGATTCTTACTCCAGTGAGAGATGCTTAACAGACACTGAAAACACAGAGAATAATATCTTAAGCAAATATTCCATTTTACGTCACTTCTGTGGACTAAGGAACTATCGCCATTTTGTTTACAATTGTGAAATAGTTTATACAGGCATATATTGAACATTTCCGCCACTCATCCCAACATCAATCGCATTGGGAAACAATTGAAATTTAATACATATATTGGCATAAGACTTCGGATAAGTGACGAAACATCCGAGGAAGTCCGAAAATGGACGAATCTGGGGATTCGGCTATTTTCTCTACACCGACATGCGTCCAGCTTGGCATACCAATACCGGATTGCCCCGGTGGGATGTACCCACTTCGTGACCCCCACCATTCTCCCCACCAGGGTGAGAGTCTGTCACCCTTCCCAATACCGAATTACATCGATCCACGATACGCGGGTAGTTTCATGAACCCATACGGACACGGATATCTGCCCTTACCGAACCCTTACGGATTTTACGATTTGGAGCCGAGTTTCATCCGAAGGCGGAACGAGAGGGAACGGGAGCGAGTTCGGAACGTGAACGAAGGTTACGCGAGGTTACGAGAACACTTACCGGCGGAAAACGCGGAGAAGCGTATGAGCAAAGTGGAGACATTGCGGCTAGCGATAAAGTATATAAAGGATCTACAGGATGTGCTTGGCGAGCCCGGCAAGGAAAATCACCCCGCCAGAGACGGCGACGGAGACGATAAAGAAAGCGGCTACCAGAGCAACGAAGGAGAAAAATAGTTCTAGGAAATAAAATTTAAAAAATAATCGAGAATTTCAAATAATTATTTGCAAACTATACTAGAGAAAAGAAAAACATTTTATTGATTATAGTGAATTTTATTGGTATATTTGGAAGGAGGCAAATTTGGTGAAGAGACAAATTTTGCCAAAAAATTGCTATGGGACAGCTAAGGGAATTCCCAATGGGTTATTCATTGAAGATGGCAGTTTTGTGTCAGAGTGCCATTAGTTGGAACATGGAGTTTTAACAACAGGTAATACGTCAGTTTAATTGGGAGGTGTACGTTTAATTAAATAAACACTTACCTTAAACGCAACCTTTGTCGCGCTAAGTGGACCGAAATAACGGTGTGTTAATTTTGAGCACCGTTTCACATTTTAATGTAAACTCTGGTGAGTTAATTAATGCGTAGGAAACGCCGAATTTTGTTTCGGACCTCGATACGACGTGTCCCCCGCGTCTGTAATTATTCGAATATTATTTCAATATGGGTAATGTGTTTGTTTACTACATTACCTGGACAACCATACATTATGTGTTCTACATATACCGTAGATTGTCCATTTCAGTATCTCTATCGAAATCATTTTACTCAAGAATTTTCAGTAATGAATAATCAGCCGTGTTAGTCCCTGTTTGTGAACAAATAATAATGGGGTTGGAAATACTTTGTCCGATCTGGAAGTGGCCCCGAAGAGAAGAATTTGGCTCCGAATTTGGCCGATTTTCGGCCGTTTCCAAATTGGAAAAGATATATTTCCAGAGACGTTTAATGTGAAAAGTTCTGGTTTTGCAACTTACATTGAAACTTACCAACAAGCTTTCTTCAACTTTCTTCTTACTTCTGAAACCACGTGACATGACGAATGATGACGTCATCGATATATTAGTCATCGTCAAAGAAAACGGCCATTTTTTAAATACTCGCCCCAAATAACTCGAACCAAAACCAGCATTTATACCACAAAACGGAAAAACTTAAAATTCCAAAGCTTACTGCATTTTTGCATTTAAATTCTTTTTTTTTCTTCTTAAAGTCCTTTAACACCTAAAGTTCTTTAATTCTTAAAGTTTATAGTCGATTACAGGTGGAAAAGTAACAAACAAACGTATTATATCTCTTTAAAAATATATTATTGCATAAAGTAAAATTATGTACATCGAATGTAATTATGAAATTAATAACGGTGCTTTTTCATGTATACTGGTAAATGTTAATTTAAATAGACCATGTTAATTTTCAGTCTATCAGGCTTCTCTTAAGTCGGTGGTGGATATTACCGCCCGTCGTGCGGATTAATATTTATTGGAGGGCGTACGGCTATTTTAATTAAGGCATATAAAACACAAGATGTGATCATTCTCGGTGGCAGGATGCGGGTTATAATTCGGTGGTCGTTTATTGTCGGAAACGAGCCGCCTTAAAGTTAATGTGGATACTTGTTGTAGGTTACATGTCGTCCCAATTTGTTAGGAGGTCACTGCAGATACTTACGTACGCTTAATTGTAACTAAAAGCCAACCAAGTGCGGTATAGACTGGACTGAAAGTTCGGTGGCCACCAAGGGCGTCAACAGCTTCTGAAGGGGGTGTCCCGTTTGGGAAATTGTAATGTGAAGGATGCTGTGATGCAAAGTGGTGCAATGTAGGGACCAATTTTGAGGTGAAAATGGCTGTCATTGAAAGAGCCGTCGTAAGCTACAGAAGCAGCAAACATATGTCTATTAATTTAAGTAGATTCTGGAAAAAAGTGTCGGGGGGGGGGGAGACAAATGATATGATGTCCCCCTACTTTCAAAAGTGGGAGGGATGAGTCTCACTGTCCCCCGCCTGTTGACGCCCATGCTGGCCACTCATATAAAAAATAAAATAAAAAATATGAATACAAATGATTATGATGAAATTTCAATCACAGTAGCATCTTGGATTGTTTCAGATATCGACTTTTGAAATCAGTTCCCATAATCACTTTAATTAAGTATCTGGCAACAGCTATGACATCACAGATGCATAATGCATTGTTTTTGTTTTATAATTTTATTATAGTGATTCATTCTTGACATGTATTGATCTACAGAAATATTATTTTTTAGCAAAAACCGCTGTATACAGTATATTTTTGAAAACGTTGGCATACCATTTGAAATTGGTTATTGGTATTGTAACAAGCATATCAACTATAGAGAATAACAAAAAGTTTTCCTGCCCTGAAGTGACTGCATGATTGCCAAATACTTAATAAAAAAAATTAAAGTAATTTAAAAAAATCAGTTTCTCAATAACCAAAATGCTATTGTAATCAGGTAATGGGACTTTCTGTGGTAATTCCTCAACTTATTTATGTGAAAGATTTGTCTTTTTTTCACTGGACTATTTCGCCACGAACATGCTAGCAATCAAATAAGCTCATTTATAAATTATATGTTATGTCTGCCTAGGGTTTCCATCGCGAGTTTTAACTAAGGAGGGTGGTGTATTTAATTTCAGTCCGAGAATTGGGTATACTAACTTTTCCTTTCTGGATAAAGGTTCAAAAACACAAATAAAAAAAATCCTCCTTTTCGGGCACATTTCCAGAAATCACAAGATATTTCCAGACGTCTTACGGCATTATCTGATTATTCTCTGCAGTATGTCCGCATTGAAGCATATATGAAACTCGACACTGCGCTGCGAGCCGCTCTTTCGGTCGCATTTTCAGGAATATTTTGTGGTATTCAACGTGCAGACGGATTATAATATCATTAACGTCATTTTTTTTAAATAATGTAATTATTTTACGCGTATAGGCGACGAACACAAGTATGGCGGACCACACCATTTATCTCAATGAGCTTTACTGAGTGAAAAAAAAAAGTCAACGAGTGGTGAAATATTCAATTTAATAAACAATCTATATTACATAGCCTATAACAATTTGTCGAAACATTTATCTTCTCGTAAGATATTTGATAATAGTTGACATTTTTGCAATATGCGTTTTATTTATATGTGCACATATTTATTGTATTTATTGTAACGTGCATATTAACGTGTGGGATGTACATTTGGTGGAGAGATTGAAGAGGGATGCTAAGATAATATATATATTTTAATAAAAATAAATTTACTTGTTTATTCTGTTTTCATTTAAATGTGATATGTTATCTCAATTTTCCTGGAAGGCGTACGACTAAATTAATTGCGCATGCGCGTTATACAGTGACTGATATCGTATGTGCAGATCCAGTCAAACCTCACCATTGTTATTATTGTGCCATGTTGTTTCGATATTCCGCAGTAGGTGAAGATATATATTGTATCGTGGGATACATACACTCACATGTTGTTGCTGCGGTTGTGAAATCCGTAGAAATCCTTTTGCAATGTCTTTCTTAAAACCGTGGATGAATAATGGGATACATGATATAGCTTCACCACAGTAACTACAGGGAAATATCGAAACAAAATGGCGCAGAAATAAAACAATGTCCGTGGGTGAGGATTAGCTATATAAGCCGATTATGCCGTGGGCTAAGTTTAAGACCACGTGACGCATATGAAGTTACTACCGTATATATTGCGCCATTGAGTAGAAACAGTATGATAATAATAATGTACAATATTCGGATAATAATGAGGACGTTATGTGTATACATATATTATACTCATGCATTCGACATATGTTACCCATAATCCTTTGTGTTATCCAACAGCTTATACCGACATAACTTGTTTAATATAAGCCTGTTCACGGTTTTTAGTGCAACGGATTGTGGGTAATCGAGAAGGGATACGAACAAGGCCTATACTCAATAATTACACACTAAATAATGACTGCATATGGTAGGATACGTCGGTAAGCAATTAAGTAATCAGGGAGTTATATCAGGTCATTTATACATACTACAAACAGCAAACGGCAAACTGCCCCCCCCCCTCCCTCTTCCGTCTGATTCTTATATTTATTTTTTTAGCAAACTAGGTTGGTTCAACAATTTTACAAACGATTTTAAACTAAGTGCTGTAGGTACGAATGATCGCTGCTGCTTTCAGACAATCAAGACAATGCAACAAATTTGCGCGTGCGCACTTGGGACATGCTTATTATTCGTTATTCCCCTTGTTTTTCATCTAATTCATACTTGGACTTTATGTTAGTTATATACCTGACAATAACACAGCTTGGTCCATTTTTCTCCATAGCTTGTAAATATTATTGTTTAAAAAAAAAGTTCATATTTATAATAAACCGAAAGAAACGCGCCTTATACCTAATGTGAACTAACTAACCTATACGGTCGTATATTATGACATGGTATATAGTTTTGAACACGCGTCCTTTGCGTTATTAAAAACATTTGGAATTATAAAATGGGTTAATCCCTGGACCGCGTGGGGTTGTTATGTTTTGTTTGAAAATGTCGCGAATGTTGGACATAATTAATAAACCGCCGCCGGTTGAAGTTGAATCATGCAACATGTAATTTGTGCGGATAGGAAGTAAAAAAGGAAGGAACTGAAGTGAGCCAAAGGGGGGTTCATTATGAAAGACGATATACACCGCATGAGCAAACGACTGGTGGGTCTAAGACAAACTTATTGTAAATTAAGTTCAGTTGAAGGAACCGTGTGCATACTTTTCCCAGGACGAATGAGGCCATATTGTAAATTATTCATAAACATTCATAACAATTGTTAAAATTCCTAAAACTTTCAAATTTCGTAATTTCCATGGAAATCTATTGAACCTGAGCGTTTCTGATGTTTTTTTTTCTTCTAAAACATGACCTTATGTTTTCTAGCAGCATTTGCATGTTGAGATAATGTGAGATAATACGATGGCTAAGGTTTATTTCAAAACTCATTGCGACTCATTTTGTATTGAATTTGTCTATATCGTCTTAATTAAGGCAAAAGTCTGGGTTTATTTCTTAACGACGGTCATCATTACAACACGTAATGCATATATAGTGTTACAATGTAAGAAACATTCACAATTTGCAACAAAACTTAACGATTTTCTTCACAAAAAGACGAATAATGTATATACGGCCTCAACAGGTGATATATACATTGTGTAGGCCTAGTTCCGCGAAAAAAGTTCGGCGACAAAATGCAACAATCCAACAGTTACATGGCTTAATTTCTTCGCAAATAGGGCGATTTATGAAGTGAAGGGTCCAGGCATTAATAGCATTAATATAACAAATCATTGTACACCATCATCGCAACATTACCGGTACTGCCCAACAACAAAATATAGTAATAGGCCTATGTCAGGTGGTCTTAAATTAAATGTATTACACATGGGACGAGCATGCACATTTGTATATATTTACGCCTCCCATGAGACGACTTGGCTGTGGGGATGGATGGGCAGGGTGGAGCTTACTCTTGAGACGGTCCACGCCCCCCCCCGGACATTATAACGTGTGGACAGCATTTATTTATGATAAGTGCAGGGGCCTATCACATCCCCTTTCTGGGTTAGCCTGTATGCGGGTACTTGCACAGTGCGCAATATAATGGTTAGGACAGCGCACGCGGGAATTGAATTACCTGTACGCCTCATAATAAAATCGCGCCGACACGTCGCGGGTTATAAACCCGTCAGGTATAATCGCGTGACTAATCTGTTCATCCTGGTTAATCCCTGCATATCTGATTACCTCAAAGTTACTGTATCGGATTAGAGCGCCTAGCTACTGTGCTATAATAACCCGCGGTTGTGCCCGTTCATTGTAAAGCTTGTGTTGGCGCATAAAGCCTCATACAAGTTCGCTTATTAAGTAAACCGCGGTTCCCTTCGGAGCGTATAATATCGATCGAATACGGTAGCTCCTATATACGCACCCGAGAGAGAATGGGAGAGACAGTGTCGCATTGCTCACAGCCTCTAGGCATGCGTCTGAGATTTGCGGTTTGTAACAACCAACACCGCAAGGCTAAAATCGGTTAACCAGCGAACCTCTATTAATAATGGCATTTGTATCAAGTTTTTTTTTTCTTTCTTATCAAATCAAAGTTTATAAACGGGTTTTGCCAGAAAAGTAAATATGAAGACAAAACAGGTACAAAATAAAAAACATGAAAAACCTCAGAAGTATTAATACCATATACGGTAATGTATTAATTAAAACAGACGATGCGCGTGATGGATTTTTTTGTTTGTACCAGGAATTTTAACTTACAGGCTAAATTTTGGCATAAAGTTACAACTTGCGCGAGTAAAGGGATATTCTTTCAAGACAAGATGATCATATAGAAACAACAACAGTGAATAATATAAACGCTATATCGCGTCATTACTTCAATGTATTGTAACCGGTGCGGAACGTGCAGAAATTGATGTATAGAATTGGATATGTCGATATTTTCAAGTAAAATTATTGCAGCATTTTAAAATTGATATATTATATCATAACTGATATACAAAAAAAAGATGAGAACTACAATTGTTCCAAATATAGATTTGTATATGTTTTTACGCCGGAAAGATCCAGCACGTTTCGCCTGGCGCAATAACCTACGCCATAGGGGCATTAATTACCGAACCACCTTATACCCCCTTCCTTTTTATGCTGCGCGCCAGGGAGGCAGTATGTTCGCTAGAAAATAGATGTACTCCCGAGTGGTGGGGTGCGATAGACCTACTGGATATTTTGAACAGACGTTCTACTGACTCTATGGCTTAGATGATAGAACAATGTGGTTCTCGAATTGTTGCCGTTCGACCCACAGGGGTCCGGCCATGATACACATGGCATCGGTGGAGAGATCGGCAAGGTTGTAGGTGACGGATTATTGGGGCCTTAAAAATACTTCATAAAAAAGACCATAGTGGAATACATTTTCAAAAGTACTTCTTCCGCCATGGCAAACACTAGCCCATTCCATTTTAGTCTCTTTCAGTGGGCCATGGATCACCCTTTTTAGTGGTTATCATTTTACTGCAATGTAACCCCCCCCCCCCCACACACACACACACACTAACGCATATCCTATATTTGGCATATTACATATTTGGTATTTGGAGGTCGGTAAAAAGGAGGTGATGAAAAGTTTGAAAACCACGGTTGTATAGAGTGTCCGCACACTAAACCGATGTGAAAGCTCCCAAGTTCGAATCCGAGCGGAGCCAACTGATTTTCATCATTTCCGCAGTGTCCAAAATTTAACTAATTTCCTGTCCATACATCACAAATGCCGTCGAGATTTTCTTTTCTTCCGTGAGTATTAGACCTTTTGGTTATACGATCATGTTTCAATCTGTATATTTCGTGCAACTATACTAGGGCCTATATATATGACAGCGCTCTCTGTTGATATTCGGTCGGGCGGGCAGCGGGGCAGCCCCATTAGCGATTTTGTCTTGAAATATATTGTCTATATATAGAAATATGTTTTAAGTAACACCTGTGGTACAATACACTTTTCAAATATAATTACAAACTTTGACATTCCATTCCAAATTGGTATGAAAAAAAGCCTGATCATAACGTCTCTGCAAATACCTTGTCCAACCTGGAAACAGCTGAAAATCGCCCAAATTCGCCTTTTTGGGGTCACTTCCAGATTGTATTTCCAGATCCATTAAACGTGTCTGGAAGTTTCTTGTCACTCCTGGGAATGCGCCCGAAAAGGTTTTTTTTTTACGTTTTACGCCATCATCCACAAATGACATTTTATTTCCCACTGCGTTCTTAACATTTTGTATGAATTTTTTTACACAACATTCGCTTACTTTCTGTTCACTAACTTAATGTAACACTACTTACAATGTGCCACATTCTTTATTTGAATAATCAAGTAATTAATTTGATCAATCAAATAAATAATCTAATAAGGTGAATACCCTAAAAATTGTGACTATTCATACGACTAATGTCGTAGAAATAAGGACGGCAGTAAGTCTTTTGTTTTACGTTGTTTTACGTTTTCCACCATTATTCAGGAATGACAAGATATAATTATAGCTGCATTAACCCCCAGCATGTGATTTCGGTATGTTTTGTCATCACGTTTCTAAGTGACGTAACCGCTTTAGAGTTTTCCATGGCCCGTTAGGTGCTCGAGAAAGTCGGCTGACAGCGGAGTGACCAGGTCCACGTGCTCCTACTGCAGATCTACTGCAGAGAATATTAACATGTTTTCTTTGGAATGGATTACCTGAACACATAAAGTTGTCGCCATCCCTCTCTTCTTTCAAGTCTGCCCTCAAAACTCACTTGATGAAAAACTTTTAATTTCTGTCCTG
>JAODFY010233000.1:0-10372 GCA_027580055.1 Paracaudina chilensis | reverse complement strand
CACAATAGAACAAAAATCAACAGGTATCATTATACATGTAGGCCTACCTCTTCTAGTGCGCGTGTATCCAAGGGGAAAATCACTTGATAAGGCAGCATGTAATTGGGTACTCAAGTATATATATTTCATTCAACTAAATCAAATTATTTCTTTGATTAATTAGCATATATGGCTGTCTATGAAGAGACATCCATGCTTTGAAATGAAAATAGCTAAAATCTGGTGGTCCATTTGCACATTATTTTTTGGCTTGATGACTCCACAGTGTTTTTTTGCACCTTTGGGTTTCTCATTCATATGGATTACAGGCCTACTTTTGGAAAAGATGAAATACAGAGAGGGATAATGGATAGCAATCATGAACTCCTAAAAATATATGGCTAACAACCTTGAAGTGGGGGGGGAAAAATCATTCAATTTGTGACAAGTTTCATCGCAAGGAAGAACTTGCAAGGAAGTAACTTGAAACTCGTTAAATAGCACGACTCTATATTGCCTGACAACTCCCATTAAGCTTCCCACAATTTTAACGACATTGTATGACGGAAGCAAATTATTTCTTTCTCCTTGAAACTTCTGTCAAAAAATTGTAACCTTTAAGGAAAGGGGAAAGCACTCTATGTCCCATGAATGTAACAGAGAATTATTTAAATGGGGAAGCTTTCTTAAGAGGTGGGGTAGTTTGTAGCAAATCCAAGCGACGTTCATGTGTCAGGCAAAAACCCACAGATTCATCAGTTATGCAGTGTTTAATTATTAAAATTATATAGAAACCTTTAAATATGGAAGTTTTTCAGATTTTGCAAATGAGCCTCTGAATCCAAATGTTACTTTTGGCAGGTTTTGTGACGAGCGCACCCACCATTAAAGTTCTGAAAAAATTCTGAAAAAACTTCTCACCATGTTCAGCCCAGTCTTGTTTTTCTTTACAATCAATCCGCATGCAATTTGAATCAGACATTAATTCAGGCTTTTATTTGGCTGAAAACACATAGATATGGTAATGATATGTAAATTTAAAAATAAAAATCACTGACCTGTAACTTCCACGACAAATGATATCTGCTGGCTGAGGTCCGAGACGGTCAATGTGGGATTGACGACTATCTCTCCAGTCGTTGAGTTGAGCAGGAGATGACTGTTGGGGTTACCGTTCATGATGGCATACTCCAAGACATCAGACACATCGGGGTCATAGGCGGGTACCTTGCCAATGATACCTTCGTCGAAGTGTCCTGCATAGTTGTTGAATATGACATCAAAGTCCTCCAGGATCGGGGTATTGTCATTGACATCGATGACATGAACGACGACCGTAGCGTCATTGAAGAACGGACTCGACGTGGCACGGACTTTCACGCGGTACTCGCTCTGCTCTTCGAAGTCCAGGCTTATGAGCGTGGTGAGAGCACCCGTTTGGCTGTTGATCTCGAAGACGTTCACGTCCCCATCCTCCAGGTTGTATAGGACGTAGGCGTTCATCCCTACATCGGGGTCCCTAGCGACCACCGTGGTGACATACTCCCCAGGATTCTGGTTCTCCTCAATCTCTGCATGGATGGTCGACGACGGAAACACAGGCGCATTGTCGTTCATGTCTAGCAGTCGGATTTGAATGTCCACCGGGGTCTGCTGCGGCTCGTCGCCACTGTCGATGGCATACGCCACCAGGTGATACTCTGCCGTTGATTCCCGGTCCAGATTTGTGGAGACTCGGATGACACCGGCGGTGTCATCAATAACAAATGCGCCATCGCCGTCTTGCCCTGCTGCAAACTTGTATGAAATTTGACTGTTCATACCTGGGGAGGAAAATTCAAACAGTACTCAGTGGTCTGCATCACATTAATGGCAGAAAATCATAATAATTTTTTTTTTTAACTGTGTCATTATTAATTTATGTTGGTATTCCAAAATGTAATGGAGAGTACACAAAAAATATTCAATAATAATGCAATGTTCCATACTGATACTACATGTATATTATTTTTAGCTAATAGTTTTGCTGTCAAAACATGTACAAAACTGCCCATACATTGACAAATTAGGGAAGAACGCTGCATTAACGAGCAGTCCATTATGAAGCTTTTGTGCGTTTGGCATTAACTTCTCATCACTTTATGTTAATATCACTCGTTCATTTAATTTATTCAGTTGACTCAATGTTGACTCATGCAGAAATGTTTGGCATTCTACCAGTTGCGAACAACCACTAAATACTCCAAATTACATTTTCCAAAAGAAATAATAATGAGTAAACAAAAATGTAAATATTCTAAAATTATAATGCTGTTCTGACATCTTGTTTTAATAGCATGACAACCCACAGAAAGGCCGGCCTGTATAATTTCAAACATGTGTCTTGTATGTACATGTACAAGCAAGTCCTAAGAAGCTTTGATTTTTGAGTACCATAGCTCTTTGGGGACAATTACTCATCACTTTTGCTTTTCTTTGTGAGCTCAGTCCCAGAGGCTTTATTTGTTTTTTCAATGTTTATGGTAGCTGTTCTCCTTTAAAGCAGCATATTTACTTTCTTTGTAAAACTTCTTGGACCACAGTATTAAAGATAATATTTTAAAATGGAACATTCAGTACCACAACAAAAAAAAAACATTGTGTACTGCAAATACCGTATTCATTCTAGCAGAAGCTCATGGCCTAATGTTGGCACACATGCATTTTTCTCAACTTTCTGGTTTATTATATCCTAAGAATAGCACAGTTAAAAAATATAACACTAAATCTACCAAGAAATAGGCTATTAATTGAAATAGCTGAAACATGAACAACAGGCAACATTGGTACCGATCTGTAGTTAGAAGACAGGGGGGATCTGTTGAGCTTTAATTTTTTCCTTAAAATACCCAATCCTCAAGATCATGTATGATATTTCTTCCCGAGGCAGCAAATCGACAACAAACCACCTAGTACTCTTGCTAACCTAAACCTAACTTATCATGCATGATATTACTTCTCGAGGCAGCAAATCGAGAACAAATCTTGTAGTCTCGTCTAAAACCTAACCGTATCATGTATGATATTACTTCTCGAGACAAGGAGAAAGTAATTGACTGTGGATTGGGTGCCTTAGTCATCACCATGGTATTATTTTGCATGTTCAAAATAACATAGAATTTGATTTTTCCTAGATGATACATATGTGGCCATTTTAATGGATATATTTTTGCAGATTATAGAAAAACATTATACTCAGTCAGGACTATCAGTTTGGTAGGTAGCCAGCGGCCTATATGATAATATATTGTACAGTGTACATGTGTGCACCTGTTTTGCGATTTAGTAACACTAATAAGCATGAATCGTTTATGTTTATTTTCATACAGTGCACGTTTTAATACAGTACATACAGTACATCAATCAGAAGCTCCTGTTATCTAGTGCCTCAGATAATTTTGTCTCTCATATTAATTACTCTTTTTGTGGAGAGTCAGTCATCCAGGAATGAAAATGGACATATACATGTATGAACACGAACAGTAACACTGCTTTCACACTGGATAGGCAAAAACAAAATGATCAGCTCAATATTTATGTACATGGAGCTTGACAATTCAAAAATTGTATTTAAATCAAGGGGATTGTGAACTTCATTCTGAGTCAAAATTCTGTGCGGTCTAAAAAAATTCAATGATTTTATGGAAATTTCATACCAAGCTGCCATTGTACTCTGACTGTAAACTAGTAGATGAAAAAGTAACACTGTTGGAAAATCACATGTATTTTGCCAGTCAGGCAAAACTCACAGATTCCTCAGTTCATATTATTTGGTGCTGTAAATGTTGTTTGGGTAATTTCTAAAACATCTGACAAGTATTCTGCTTAAAAATGATTTCTTTTATAAATTTGCCAGTTTCTAAGTCAGAATATTTGTACAGTTTCATAAGATAAAATTATAGCCACATGCCAGGCTAATATTGCAGTAGAACCTACAGTACATGTATACTGTACAGTAGGTGTTCCTTTGTTAAATGCATAGTGACCACAAACCTATTCATCAAACTGTTGTACAGTAATTACTATGCTGGCTGAGTGAGAATGCATTGAACAAAAATGTTGGCAAGCAATGTTTGTAAGGGGCAGGCAAAAAATCAATAACCCCATTCCACATTCCTTATCTTCTCTAAGCAAAGGAAAGATTAGTCTTTTATAGTGAATGGTAAGTCTTGAAGGACTCCCTCCAACTGGTTGGACAAAAGCAAGCCATGTTTACTCATTGACTATTACAGGGGCAATATTGGCTCAGGAGGGACTGCTTGGTGTATAGGTTGCAGATCAATAGGGCCTCTCTCTTTTTTTAAAAGGTTTTTTTTAAGGTTTATCTTTTAAAAGATCAAACAACAAAATGATTATCATCAGACATAAAGTTATCTAGTACCAATGCTAGAGTAGTTAATTATAAGTCTGATTGCTGATCCTACAAGGGTGTTTGTGGGGCAAGGGATGGTTGGGCAGGGGGGCACTTACAAAGTGGTTATGGGGGATGGGGGCATGGATGATCACTCAGTATCTGGCACCAATTGATTTAGCAGAGCATTGTTTTAGGATTGAGGTTTTGAAGTTTAGACAATTTAAAAAAAATATCTTTTGAGGTATCAATGCTGATTAATGCCAAAATAATGCCTAGGGCAAACTTGTCGGAAAACCTGATGAGAGTTTCCAGTGATCATTCACTGAAGAAACTCCACAGTAATGTAACTAAATGTGTAATCAAGTGCTAAAAATTAAAGAAAGTCGGATGGTTGGCAGTTTGGTTATTTTGAGTAGTTTTGAACCAAAAATGCACAGTAAACCCCCTCCCCATCTAATTACCTCCAAAAAATTGTCCAACCAAATGATCTTACTTGAAAACAATCAAAATTCAGGAGTAACACAATACAATTAAGTGCCCATATCATCAAATATGGAATACATACATAAAAAAAAATCCTAATCATGTTCATATTTATGCTTAAATGTGCTGTCCAGTTGTTCCCTGTGGCGTTCTCAATAAATGACACTTTTGAGAGGATGAGGTAGAAAAATGTTTTTAAATAATTTAAAGAATTAAATAAACCATAAGATGGGTTAGGGTTAAAATATAATTTGATAAAAATCTGCAAAGGATTATTTTTTTTTATTTCTTCCCTAGTTTCAATGTCTTATTGATTTCAATATGGTACTGCATATATACAGTACATTTTAAAGTTAGTATCCTTTTCTCTCATGTACAATACAGTTTCCCATCTGAGCTAAAACAAAATTGAAATGGTGTTTAGTTTATAATATTTTTGACAAGCTTTGTCTATATTTTAGAAATAGTTTGTGATAAATCACTATTAAAAGAATAGCCAGACAGTGCTAATTACATTACACCAATCTGAGCAAAGTTTCTTTGGCAGTAGGAACTTTCAGCAGAACATTTTGTCCCAATTATTGTGGGGTAAAAAAAAAACAATCAAATTTGTGAGTGCGAGTGTTCTAACACTGTGAAGTCCCAGTGAACCAGGAGCCACAAAGTTCCTGCATCACTAAAATCACCCTTGTTTGAATATATAACAGGTTTCTGTGCTTACCATAGTCAGCATCTGTGGCTGAAACCCGCAAGACGCTCGAATGGACAGGAGCGTTTTCCATGATGGAGGTCGAGTAGCTCTGCTCGGTAAATACCGGAGCATTATCGTTGACGTCGGTCAAGTATATCTCAACTTCGGTGGTATCCATTAGGGGCTCTTCACCATTATCAGATGCAGTCACGTACAAGGTAAAACTCTGCTTGGTTTCTCGATCCAGCAGCTGCAGAGTGGTAACCATTCCTGTGTTTGGGTCAATCTCAAATTCCGGAGTCGACTGCGATTCGTCCATGGTGTAGGTGATCCTTGCATTTTCCCCAAAATCGTTATCGGTGGCGTGCACTTCAGCAATACTTGTCCCTACATCCACATCCTCAGGGATGGTCACCGTGTAAGGCGACTGGTCGAACACTGGCCGATAGGTGTTGGCATCGGTGACATTAATAATAACGGAACAGGTACTGGAATACTGATTGTCTGAGGCCGCGACTGTGAGCACAAAACGTGATTCTTGACGGTAATCCAAAGGTAAAACTACAGATAAAATCCCTTCGTTATTTAGACTCAGGATACTAAAGCGGTTTCTGAGGTTCCCAGAAACAATTTGATATGATATGCTGTTCTCTTCGTCTGGATCGGAAGCTGTCAACGTTATAACGGTGGTGCCCATCATCACATTTTCGTCGACCACCGTGTGATACTCAGATCTATCGAAGGCCGGTGTATTATCGTTAACATCACTAATGACGACAGAGATCTGAATCCTAGATGAGAGCGGGGGAATACCAAGGTCGGTGGCAGACACCATAAAGTCCCATGTTGCCATGTCCTCACGATCCAGCTCAACGGTGGTTTCAATCTGACCAGTTTCGGTGTCGATCTCAAACGGTAAGTTTTCAGGGGGGTCCATGAATGAGTAGCGAACCTCAGCATTTGAACCGGAATCAGCATCGAATGCTTGCACCCTTATGACGGAAGTTCCTGGCTGGACATTTTCACGTACCGCCCTCTGGTAGAGAGACGTGTGAAAACTAGGTACGTTATCATTAACATCTTCTACTGAAATGACCACGACAGTCGTTTGCGATTTGCTTGGACTGCCACCGTCTTGGGCACGAATATTCAGTCGAAAGACCCTTGTGGCTTCAAAATCCAATCCAGAAATGAGGGTTATGTCCCCAGAGATTGGGTCAATAGAGAACTTCCCCTGTGAATTGCCGCCAAACATGTTGTACCGAATTTCAGCATTTCGTCCTTGGTCCAAATCCTCCGCAACGACCGATATCAAGGTGATTCTGTTGGAGTATGGATCCGCATCTTCCCGGACAACGACCTCATAATTCTGTGATGAAAACTGAGGGCTGTTGTCATTTTGATCTAAAACTGTGATGATAACTTCTGCTGTTGAGTTTAGGGAGCTGGGATGTGTGCCAGAGTCTTTAGCCTGTACATGAAGAAGATATGATTCAACTGTTTCCCTGTCAAGACCAACCGTTGTTTTTATAGACCCTGTTCTTGGGTTGATTGAAAAAACATCGTTTGGACTTTCATGGTTTAGAATTGAGTAACGGACATCACCATTTGAGCCAGAATCTTCATCGATGGCGTGAACCTCGATCACTTGACTAAATCTGGTGTTTTCCATTGTCTCCACGTAGTACTGGGGCATTTCAAATTCAGGAGTGTGGTCATTACGATCCTCCACTTGGATTTCGATCAGAGCCATTGCCTGCTTCTGTGGGATTCCATGATCCCTTGCTATAATACTAAAGTAATGACTGTCAATTTCCTCTCGGTTAAGCATCCGTGAAGTTGAAATAGTCCCTGTGTCTGGGTCGATCCGGAACAAATTCTGACTACGACCATCCCGCTCGGCAACAAGGCTGTAGGTCAACCTTCCTGCATCACCAGCATCATTATCAGTGGCTGTAATCGTTGCGACAATATAACCGGGATCTTCATTCTCTGGAACACTATGGTAATACTGCAAGGGTGAAAAAACTGGTGATCGATTTATGCCTGACGTTTGCCTCCTGTTTCTTTTCAGGATCTTTTGAACACCTTCCAGTAGACCTGAATTTCTGATCTCTACCTCGATAGGAACTATTTCTTCATGTTCTTTGGCAAAGCGTTTGTGGCGTGGGTCGAGACAATGCTGTGCAATGGTCAGCTCGGCTTTTGTTTCCCAAGCGTGATCTTTCAGACAATCTAGATTATGCCCGGCTTTAATGCTCCCGTTAGAACATTCGCCACCCAATGGATTGCTAATGAGACGGCCTTGTAAAGAACACTCAGGATGACATGCAGATACAAAGGCAGGTGGTAAGAAATGATATAGATTGAGTATACTGTCGCCTTCACTCCAACACGTTTCTTTAGAAAATTCTACAAGGATTTTTGTAACTTGAGTGGCAGAGCGTGATGTGTGAGTTTCTTCGAATTGCAAATTTTTCCGTTTGCCATGTTGAGGTCTGCAAGGTCCTCCATGGACATAAATTGCTAATGGCAATAGGGTGTGAAAAGAATCATGGCTGGATTCTTCAAACAAGTTTGACAAAGAATTTGGCACATCATTTTGCTTAGTTCTGCTATATTCAACATAAAGGTAAAATGGGTTTAGATCTGCAAGCTGTAAGCTTTGGCAGTCTATTTCATTTTTTAATTTGATTAAACCACTTAATCGATCAATTTCAACCAGTCTTTTTACAATATCTAACGTCAATGTCCTGTGTAAGCTGTAGTGTGCTAACTCATCCACACTGCAATTAAATACTACATCTCCAACTTCAGTAATATGTGGTAAATGTATTGGAATTGCTGCATTCACTAGTGACAAATCTCCTTGGAAGAACAGTATAAAAAGCCACAGCATTCTGTGAAAAAACATCCTGATGCTTGCCATTTTAACATTTTCCACATGGCCTTAAATACAACTGTAGGCTCCAAATTTCAATGGTAAGAATTAACACGGCTCCCATCAGGTAGCCTTCCAAACATATTTCTTTCCAGACGGAGTTGACGCCAAAGGCTTCATATAAATATATCCTTTAAGTTGAAAAAACGTTTGGCCTAACCAGACCCTTACATGACAACCAGTCAACGTAGTCTTAGGCCCCTATGCTGTCCTCCGTTGTAGCCTGTAGGCTTGGCCTAAGGCTAGCCTTAGTTCCCAGACGATTATTACTGGTGATGAAGCGAGACTTCGAACAACATCATTTAACGACTATCTCTCGTTGTTTCACTACTTAATTCATTTAGCTAATAAATACTGGTTATTTCTGTAAGTTTTAGTTCCATAGAATAATATAACTTCCCAATTCCCGATAAAATATAACTTTTCCTTTTCAAAACTTTCACGACGGCGATTGATCCTCTTGTTATACAGTTATAAGGTTCCATATAATTTATACACACATACCATTGTATTACGTACTGGTACAATGTACATAAAAAGCAGTTGAGCGAAATGTGTACGCGTTGTTACGTACGGTTTCACGGGCGAGCTCAGAGTTTGGGCTATTCCATTTCACTCCCTCTTTGTGAAGAAGTGTGATGAAAGCTTCTAAAAACGATGGCGCTCTTTCAATAAAATCCCAAAAAATATTCGCCGTGAGCACATTTTTGGGGGATCTCTCAGAAATAAAAAGGGCATTCGGTGACCCATATGTCAACAGTTGCATCGCTAGAAATCTCAGCTGGGGGCCAAGAATGTGGATATCTGTCTCAGAGAGTCAAAGTCGGGCGAAAAATTCGGGCGAAAGTCGAAAGTCGGGCGAAAATTGAAGAAAATTCCGACTACAGGTAGTATTTTTAGCCAACAAATACCGTAACGTGTGCGCATCATGTATGCGTGTACCGGTGTACGCGTATTCAGAGTGGCGTCGCCATAAACGTTGTCTTGGAAAAAGTAGGCCACAACTATATGTAATAGGGTAAAATATTTCGCGCGCGCATACGTTCGTGCATAGGCTACATATTTCAGAGAAGTGGCTTCTTAAGAAATATAATTGCCCCTCAGAAGAGAACGGTGCCCCGTTCTGAACTGTTTGTACACTCCCAAACATAGAAATTGGCACGCTAGCTAGTAACAAGTAAAGAAAGGTACACGCGTCTCACGGAGGTAAAAAAAAATCGCATTGTATGTCGGTATCTATAACTACATTAACTACATTGTCATATACGGTATTGTCATTATTTTAGCTCCCAGCCCCGCGTCAGGGAGGGTATAGTCCTCCTGTCGGGCAAATCCTAGCGTCATAGTGGCGTAGCCAGCGCGCGGGGCAGTGGGACCCTGAAAAAATTGAACGAAAAAAATCGGGCTGGACGGAGGCAAGAAAAGGGAGAGGCGAAAGGATAAAAGAGGAAAACGAGAGGAGAAAATGAAAGATGCACAAAAAAGACGGGAAGGAAAAAGAAAGACTGGAGGAAAAAGCGCTTTAAAGACATGTGATTAAGCCATTTCATGCTGACCACCATGCCTTGCAGTCACGCAGTGGCCCAGTTTGCTAGGGTGGGGCAGGCATGAAGTCATTGAAATAAATAAAAGATTAAAAAAGTTTCTCACTGGCCATAATTTTAAGCTTTTTGCCCGCTTGGTGCTTTTACCGGCACATATATAGAAAATATGTCTATATGTGTTTTGGGGCTATTTAACCCAATAAGCCCAGGGGCGTAGGCTGGGGGGTGGTGCGGGGGTGCGGACGCACCTACCCGCACCAGGCAGAGTTCCGCTCAAAATAAGATAAACCCAATTTGATGACGACAGAAACAATAAAAACTATCATCCCATCAGGAAATCT
>JAODFY010232989.1:0-10373 GCA_027580055.1 Paracaudina chilensis | reverse complement strand
AGTAAGTACCAGTAGGGAACAGCGCGAGTTTCATTACTGAACGCGAATCAAACGACGAAGAGACCCAGCAGGGTCTAATACACTGTTCGATAAGAGTGACAATATTTGTACCCATATCGTTTCACTAAGTTTTACTTAATCCATACAGTTATGTCATTATTATCCCGACTTTACTTCTTGTGTTGAAAAAACTAGAGCAGGCGAGATTTGAAAATGAAACAATTTATAATCTTTATTAAGAACTAAACCTGCGATTAGTAGGTCATTTTCCTGCTTTGCCAAGCGAGATTTTAAAATCGAACAATCTATAATCCTTATTAAGATCGAACTAAACCTTAAATTAGTAGGTCGTTCCTTTTGAAAATGAAACAATAATTTCCTTCTTCAAGGTGGTTACGGTACCTAATATCGCATCCGAGCACATAATAACTGTGGTCTGAAGCCACTTAAAACTTATGTTGTGTTATTGAACGGAACTATTATCATTATGGTCTACACTATTTTGATAATAGTGATACGACGAGTCAGGTTCATACAGTTCAAATGCCGCTTTAAGAATCGTCAATATTCTCCCGATGTTTAAATAACCTCATAATGACGACAAATTAGTGACCTGGATTTCAACGTAATTACTGAATACCGGATCCAGCAGCACTCACCAAGAAGAAGCCCGGCGTATATATGCATATAATTATTTAGTGTTGATTTCCAAACGATTTTATAGGCAGGATTTTCTGGGACTAACGAAATTTGTCTATTTTAGGAGTTAGGTTATAACTTTGATTTTCTTCGCCGATACATGAATGTAGATGGTAACGTATATTTTTCTTTTAAATGTATACTATCATATTTTATTTTTTGGACTAAAGATCCGCCAGAAAACCACGCTAATTTTTTTCCCGTTGTCATGTACTATTTAGTGAAAATTACAGATTTAGGCCTGTGCATATAATTTGTCGCCGAACAATTCAACATTTTATGAATCAGCAAAAACGGTAACAGTAATAATAATGTAACGGGCAAGAGACTTCAAGATCAATCAGACCTGGCAAAAAAAATAAAAAATAGTCTTGTGTAAAACCACTTTCTGTTAAATAAGAGGAAAAACAACACTCCGTGATGCAGAGGAATTATTTGTAGAGTTGAGAAAATGATTTGTAGTATTTCTTTTATTTGATTATCCATAATTACAATGGTGAAATATAATATAACAATTGTAAAAGATCTCCACATGAAACAAGTATATAATGATATAAACATTAAGAAGATGAATAGCACATATACAGAAGAGAAACAAACTAGGGTTAAATTATATTTAAAATACATTCCTAGTAGGCCTAGTCATGTGATGTCATCAGACTTACTGCAAGTCATTTTCCTAAAACATGGCAACCTTAATATTTGATGAAAGTGCACATTAACTTGAGATAACTCGAGAATGGGACAAATATATTTGGATGCTGATTGCCGTGCTTTGTTTAACGTTTTTTTTTATCCTCTTTCATATATAAGTTCTGTCAGGTTACTGACTGTATTTGTTCATCCTTTCTTTCATTTATTAAGGGTTGTTTATAGCCATTATACTGATACAGTTCATTGGATTTGGGAACCACTGCAGAAGAACTTCGTCCAGCCATCATCCGAATAACCTCATCAGGCTAACGATAAGGCAGGGTGATGGCGCTACCTGGGATTGTTAGGCTGATTTGCTCAGCATCATATATTATGTGTAAGTACCATGGTTCAATAAGTCTGTTTCATGGTTCCAATTACGCACACGCAAATCTGCGGTTGTGCTGTGATTATATGTAACTAACAGCTAATATCCTTACCTATACATCTCGTAACTTAAAATCGTTTGTAAAAATGCTGAGTCCACCTATGATTTGCTGAATTATACAATCAGGAAGAGTAAAATTATAGTACGGATTTTTGCAGGTCAATGACGTGAAATAACTTCCTGTTTCTTTAATTTCTTGCTGAACATGGCGTATCCTACCATATACGACAATTTTTAGTGTGTATAATTAATATGTGTAGGCCTTGCATGTTCGTAAGCATCTTCAATACCCACAATCCATTGCGCTGAACTGAACTGGCTTATTCTTGTCAGGGACGATTAATCTTATTAACGTCGATGGAACACGTTATTTGCCCATGAACTTTTTCTTTTCAATTATAATATATATATAGTCAATATCATTCACTATATATATATATTCAAAAATATCAGTCCAAGTGAGCTGATGACATCACAAATGTGGCCAAATTTTTAATCAAAATTTGTGATTAACAAAAATTACATTTAAAGTGATTTAAAAATATATATATCTCAACAACGAAAAAGGCTATTGTAATAGGACATCCACTGTTTATTGGTTTAATAGTCACTTGGCACATCGATGACACCAAACCATGTAAAAGTTACACGTATTTTAAATTGATTTAACCCTCAGACATAATTAATTCAGGCCATGCCCAATGCCCGGACGGTTTCATTGGATTTGAGAGTAGCTGTTACTATCTACCACCCGAAACGGAAAACAGTATAACCGGGTCTGATATCGAGAGTACATGCGCAGTGCAGGGTGCTTACCCAGTGGTGATCGAGTCCCAGTCTGAAAACGAGTTCCTTCGGATCGAAACGTCCAGCCGTCCATATTTCCATGACGTATGGCTCGGGTCTGATAAGGGTCCAGCGAGTACCGACCCCTGGTACTCCTACGGGAAGGACTCGGGAAATTGGTTTTGGACTACCGATGGCGAGGCTGGGTATTGGAGTGAGTTGTTTATCTGTACATCATTGGCATTTCAAACAACCAATATTGTAACAGCGTCGCTAGTCTATATATAGAGGGCATTAACGTTACGTCACTTAGCTTGTTTTGTCTGGCAGGTTAGCGCATTATGTATTCATGTACCTGATCAACAATTTGAGTCCGTGTGTGTTGACGCGGACTGCAAATCTGCATTTTATTGTTAATTTCCCCCATACAAATGTAAATATAAGATATCATAGATTTACCTGATTATACACCTGCGCAAATAAATATATGTGCGCGCGGAGCGCGTGAAAAATTCAGGGGAAGTTTTACGACTCGTATATCTCTGTAGTGATCGCAGGGAAGTGTAAATTGGGAAGTGCATGAGGTTATCCTCCTCCCTCTTCCCAGAAACATCAATGAGTACGTTAACACAAACGGCGCTGAAATTGTCATCGAATTTTACAATATTCTGACAATAATACCCTTTCCTTAAGCAATTGCAACTGAATCAGACAAAAGGGCACAGATTAGCTTAGAAAAGGTCACTTTTGCATGCATGATTTGGAGAAAAGTGAGGGCATGTTCACCCGGTGCCACCCCACCCTTCGTTTACAGTAGGCCTAATCCATATTTATTTTTTGTGTGTGTTTTTTTCAAGTAGAACGAATCTGAGTAAGCAATGGAGCAAGTCAATCAATAGTACAGTAGGCCTACATATATTTACAGACCAGGCACTTTACGAAACTTGACCGTTTCAAAGTCTTTGATCAAATTGTCAAAGTCAATCTACAATACTCACAAAGGTCAGGTGACTGAGCATATCATGTACACATTGTATACGTAGTCTTTTTATTCAGTATACTGAAAATACGTCCGCAGCTTGCGACCCGTATGTGTGTATGACGTAAAACATACGCAAATGTTTACACTCCCTGTGATACGTGTGCCCCTATATCTTTCCTAGAGCTAAACAAACTGCGATGCCGATCGTCCTTAATATAAAGGTATCTGTGTTTAATCACGGTAGTCTAATTAATCCGGCCCTGGATGTGTGTGATAAGTTTGGCGTTGTCTTGTTTTTTTTTTATGTGATTGATTGAAAATCGGATTTAATAATAATTGTGATTTAAGAATATGACGTCATCATGGGGACTGATCGGACCGGGCGAAACCTTTACTTAATAACTTAATGTACACCATTTGTGAATCCATATATACATTTTTTAAACTAATTTCATAATGTTTAATTTCATTAAATGTTTTCAAAAAACATTAAATCCAGATAGTCATGACTGCTTGATTGCTACATGCATTGGTAAATATTCGCTTTACATTGTGAGAGGCTATATCATGAAAGCAATTCCGATGGGTTTTGTAAGTCTGGCAAAAAAACTCACAGATTCTTCCGTTCATTTGCTAAGTTCTAGAATTTTATTGATCACACTTGCCTTGGGGGCAAAAATAACTGGGACACCCTAGGATGTGATTCCCGGTTGAAGATTAATAGTCAGGTAAAATAACTGGTACACATTAGCATGTGATTCTTGCATACATGCTTGTTGATTTATAGTCATCTGAAAGGTGGGTTTTAGCTATTTAGTGACCTTTAGTGACCCTTTTTTCAACAGATTGGGACCCTGCCGCAGTGGCCCAGTTAACTGGTAGCGGCTCGAAGTGTGCCGTGTTCCTCAGCTGGAAGGCAGGCCTTTGGAGCCCGAGTGCTTGCAACTCAAACTATGACTATATGTGTGAAGTAAATGACACTTCCGATGCCACAGCGAGTGAGGCTAGCACATATGGTGTCACAACAATTGATGCTAATACCTACGTCACACCGAATATGCTCATCACTGATGGTGTCACAACAGGTGGGGTCAGCCCCAATGACGTTACAACAAATATAGTCTCTACTTATCATGATGTCACAACCAATCTGATCGGTACCTATGATGTCACAACGAATGAGGTCACCACCAACTATGTTACACATGACATGGCTGGGATCACTACAACGGGTAAGTTTTAACCAGAAAATCAAGTGGATTTGTCATTCCATGGTTAAGGTACAATTCTGTCTTTGGAAGGATCAAATTCATTAAGATTCAGTGACTGACATGGTCACAACTGGATTACAAAGTTTTCAGCAATTGACCTCAAATAACCTTTGATGGCATATGAAATCAATAGCATTCATCTACCCAATATGGGTAACCTACATACCAACTTTCATCAATGTTTCCCCTTTTGAGTTAGTCTGGTAACAAGGTTTTCAGTGTTTGACCTCATATGACCTTTGAACTCTTTAAAATAAAAAAAGTACATCTAATCAATATGGGTAACATTTGTTCCAAGGATAAGATTAATCCTACTTGGGACTGCTAAGATAACCTTGTTACAAGGTTTTCAGTGTTAGACCACTGTTGACCCCAAATGACATTTGACCGCTTTGAAAATCAATAGGGATCATCTACTCAATATGGTTAACATATGTACCAAGGATGCTGAGATAACCTGGTTACAAAGTTTTCAGTGTTTGACCCCTATTGACCTCTTTTCAAAATCAATAGGGATCATCTACTCAATATATGGGTAACATATGTACCAAGTAAGATATTAATCCAACTTGGGACTGCTGAGATAACATGGTTAAAAGCTTGGTGTCAGTCACACACACATACATGCCAATGTGATCGCACAGGTTCCTCGAGCCTTTTGGCTATATACATTCATATTGGTCTTGCTTTATTCTCGACCGAACAGGACAGGAGACATTCTCAATGTCCTCAACCAGCCTAACAACTCCCAATGAGTCCGATATACCTACCACACTGCCCCATCAAGATGGAGGTTTGCCACCATCATTCCACTACTCGGTCTTTCTTCATCAGAACTGCCATGCCAACTCTATCATCCAGGAAATGATGACTGCTTCTAATGACATCTCGTGTGCAAGGAAATGTATGCTTTCCACATTCAATTGCAACTCATTTCGTTTTGACGAATCAAGTCAAATCTGTACATTACTGATTGTTGACCTTGATGAAGCCATAGTCCAGAATTCTACATGTTAAATGAATTTCATTAGTTACTAGAAAACCAAAAGGTATTGTGGGTCCATTGGTGGAATTTCATGTCCATGTTTAAATAAAGAAACCAGGTCTATTTGTTTGCCATCTGCTAGTCACATACAGTCTTATAGATCATACATTTCATCAAATGTATATTAGTGATATATGCAGGCTATATTTAACTTGTATTACTAAAGTTCAACCTACCAGATATTGTTCTACTTGCCAGGCTAATTACAAACAAATGTTTGGAGTGTATTGACATCACCTGACAGTACAGAAAGGTGTCAGCTCTCCAAATTAAATTTAAATTTGAGCATGTCAAATTAGTAAGCATGTCATTTGAAATATATCCTTTTCTGATCAACCCCCTTGCTTTGAATTTAATCAAACTGATATGAATTGCTTACTGCAATTTTATTTAAAGAGCAGCAATTTTGTACTGTCAGGTGACATAGTTATCCCCCCCAAACAATTGTCTGCAATCAGCTGACCGGTAGAACATACATAATATCAGTCACATATAGCTTACACATCACTAATATATATTTTGTGTAATGTATCAAGATAATGTATCAAGTCTATAAATGTGATTGATATTATGATGCAAAATTATTACCTTTTTGTGAAGGGATAAGATAGTGATGGAAGTTACACAGATGGACATGTCGGTGAAAATATAGATATGCAGATGCAAGGCCATGGCATAAAGAACAAGACAAAACTGGCTATATCGGAGGGAGTTTTATTGAAAATAAACACTACTCATACAAGATAACACTAGCCACAGCTGTGAACACAGAGTTAACAAATTAGATGTAACATGAATTATCATCAGACTTTGCAAGGAATTAAATAAACTGTTTACTTGCTTAATCAGGTATTTCTTTGATAACTTTGAAAATGTAGTTGTTGAGAAAATCCTTAGAATGAACAATTGAAGATGGAAAGTTAAAATAGTTTTTGTTATAATGGCAGGATATATGTTGATAATGTCCTTTTTTGAACTTTTGTGCATTTTTTAAGTAATGGAGCAAAATGGTAAATACAAGGATCAGCATTCTGAGTAAATGTTATATTTTGCAAATTTAAATGTGTAACAGTGTTGGCAAATAGACCCATAACATTTTACCAACAAATTACAAAACTGCAAATGCAGTCTCTCAGAATCCTCCTTGAAACATGAATATATTAGACCTCAAGCAACCTCTTTTAGCTATAATGAAATATAGGACAACTGAGTAAAGATGAGTAATTAAATTGAGCATGCAAATGCAAGAAACTGTAAGAAACTGTAATATTTTTGTTATAATGGCCGGATAGTTAATGTCCAAATAATGTCCACTTTTCGATTTTGTGCGTCGTTAAAGTTAAGAGAGAAAAGGTTTAATACTTAAATTGGGTGTAAAAGGTCCTGTATGACATTGGTAGAAATAAATATAAATCCATGTATTCTTTTTTTGTTCTCTTCTAATTACAAAACTTATTTGAAAGCTTTCTGTGTAAGCTGTACCGATGAGTGTTTGTTATATTTTACTGCAGCGAACCACATTTCTACATCCCTCCGTTATGATAATTCTCAATTTATCTTTCTTAAAATTTGGGCCTTATGTCCTTCAGTTCCTTGTATGGTGTTTCTCGTACCATGAACTGGAATGAAAGAAGAACAAAGCAGCAAATATTAAATATACCTATCAATTAACAAAACCAGCAAATATTAAACATACCTGTCATGAACGAATACAACCAGCAAATATTAAATACACATCAATTAACACAACCAGCAAATTATATTAAATATACATATCATGAACGAACACAACCAGCAAATATTAAATATACATATATCATCAATTAACACAATTAGCAAATATTAAATTATACCTATCATCAAATAACACAACCAGCAGCAAATATTAAATATACATAAATTAACACAACCAACAAATATTTAATATACATATCATCAACAAACAACCAGCAAATGCTTAATACATATATCATCAACTAACACAACCAGCAAATATTAAATATATATATATATCATCAACCAAGGGATTCTGAAAAGTGTAGGGTGGGGAATTTCCATGAAGAAGTGTGCTTGCCATCATGGGTGTCCCCTTTGGAAAATTTATGTAATGTGAAGGGTGCCGAGATGCAAATGGTGCACTGTAGGGATCAAATTTGAGGTTCCTATTCCTTGCAACTTTTCAATTTGAAAAATTGCACTTTTATGGTTCAAATGCCTGCAATTTCAGATAATTATTAATGAAAATGGCAGTCATTGAATTTGCCATTGAAAGTACATAAGCAACAAAAAATATTCCTATTAATTTGACACTGTTGTTCCTTGCTTAGGGGTATATAATAATGATATTTATACACATAACATTATCAAAGCAAGTTTGGGCCCAAACGGTCTAAATAATTGTGGGCCCACACTTCCACCCACATGTACCCATTATTAACCGACATTATAGTCAACACTTTTTGTGGTCTAAAATGTTTGGTGGTCATAAAATAATTTTGGGGCCTAAAAAATTGAGGGCCAAAAAAAATTTGGTGCACCAAAAAAAATTACGCCAAAGTATTATGATTGGGCCCTAACATTTTTTATGTTGGTCTAATGATATAATCTAGTGATATTATCTGACTTAGCATTGCAAACTTATTATCATTTGAAGATAATGCACATTCAATTTTCTATTTCATTGATGGGACCATCTTGGTAACTAGCATCTAAACAATTCAAGTTGGACCTAATCAAGTCAACATTATTACTGTTACACCACACTGTAGCAATGCAAATTCAAAACAGAGTAATAATATTTCAGTGACCAAATCTCCATTGCCTTAATGCAGGGGTCAATCATAATCTTCACCCTACCCCCCTCAAGACTTCACCTCTTTTCACATTTTTCAAAAACAAAATTAGTCACAGATTCACTAATCACTAAAAATCTCTTATTGGAAGATTCACCAATCACTAAAAATTTGTTAGTTGAAGATTCATCAAATTGATGCTTGTTTTGTAAAGATTCACCAATCTGCAAATCAGTGTTAGGTCAAGATTCACCACCAACTAAAAATTTTACAGTTAGTTATTTAAGAACGATATTCAAAGAAACCGTGGCGAACATGCACACACACACATACACAGTTACACACACACACACAGTTACACACACACACATGCCAACCTAACTACATAGGTTCCTTTTGCTAAAGCAAGGAACCAAAAAGTGTGGGGGAGGGGGAAACAAATGATGTCACCCCACTTTTGAAAGTGTGTCTCCCATGTCCCCTGCCTGTTGACACCCATGTCATCCACTGACACAACTAAATCAGTAAATAAAATTAAAGTTCAGGATCATGCAATGAACCACGGACATTCATGTCACTTTATCTCTGATAGAACCCTTAAAAGTAGATGTACAAGATTTACTTTTTTTAAATTGTATGCAAATATTATACATCCTCTTACCTTGGTTTGCTGGTTATGTTTAATCTGTTGCCATGGATGTGGGTTCTTGGACCTGTTCCATCTATTACAAGAGAAGGGAGATGCAAAAATGGTAGAGAAGTCATCAACTAAATAAAGACTGAACATGGAATTTTGGTTTGTACACATGATGCATTTAACTTGACACACTTTGTTGTGAGGCACTTAAAGTGTACCTCCCCGGGAATTTTAATAGTTCAGCAATTCTGTGCATTTCATTCACTTTTATTTTCGCTTGGAGTCACATAGGAATAAATTAAATCCTGTATGCAATTACAGTACCAGTACAATTAAGGTTCAACATTTAAAAAACATGATGGTATGGTGTGGTAAAGCTCATACCAAATATATGGCACCAAATTGATAAATCAATATGATCATTATGACTAAAACTGTAAGATCATTTTACGACTGTGCCCTCAAATGATGACCTTTGACCTGAAATACTTCAAACATACAGTACCTCTACCTATGGATCAATAATTATGACCAACCATCAACAATGTACAATACAATCTGCAGTTAGACATGTGACCTAAAATGCCTGGACAATTTGAAGGAAGCACTGTTCCAATGATTGACCAATTTTTAGTGTACATGTACACAGCAATGTATAGGGGGAATGATTTTTAGTTTCAGATTATAACCTCTAAACACCTACATGTAGATGGCATTTGACCAGAAATCCACATACACTGTGACCCCTCCTGCTAACATTACATTGCATTTGTCCATTTAAGTGGTCCATTTTGTAACTAAAATGATCCTGTTCAACCAGTGGCAGAAATTGTTTCTCACAGGTGGGGAATATCACTAATGGGGATGAGGGGAATGTCACAGGTGGGGATGAGGGGAATGTCACAGGTGGGGATGATGGGAATATCACAGCTGGGGTTGATGGGAATATCCTTGACTGGAGGCCTGCCCCTGGGACAATTTCCCACCCGAAAATGTCCGGGTTGGGAATTGACCAGGGGGGAGATGTCCTAGAACTGGGAATATCACAGGTGGGATTGATGGGAATATCACAGGTGGGGG
>JAODFY010232979.1:0-10373 GCA_027580055.1 Paracaudina chilensis | reverse complement strand
TAAATGCCTTCCATTATTAGTTCTGTATTTGAATATCTGTACTTTGCTACAAATGTGCTGGAAAATACAAAGGAAGTAACGTAATTAATAAGTGTAGCGGATGGCTTGACCGGTTATAGGGGTCGTTAAATTATCCAAGGCAAATACGTGGAGACACAAATTTATTATGATGGGGGTGGGGCATGATTTATTCGTGGGGTGACACTTTTGTATGTTAGAAACCGCCCTTGGGATTTGTTTACACATAAAATAATTGATTTGGACGCAAAATTGTGCTCTCATTTGCATTTTTTAATTACATTTAACCTCTCAAAATATTGTATTTTCATTGTCAGTGCTTTTTATTTTGGACAATGATTATAAAATCTGTGGGGGGGGGGTAGGGCAAGTGGGGTGGTCAAGACAACCATTTCGGGAAATTTTCCGACATGTAGCGCCGCCACTGCAATACGCTTTGGTCGGTGTTGTTGATGTATATTAACACTATTAATACGGAACACTATTAATACGGTACTAATTATTTGATTGATATTTCATCCAGTGAGCTCGCAAGGGTGTCGACAGTCAATTTGGAGGCGCACCCCTCCCCGTATAGGACATGGATGGGAGGCAGATTTACCGATGGCATTAATTAATGGCGGTCACAAAAAACATAAACGTTTGGATACTGCACAACCCCCCCCCCCGCCCCACCAAGCCCCACCCCCAACATCAACCTAGGTAATGATATGTCCAGTGTTGGAATACTATGCACCAAAACCGTTGTGTGTCGTCCAAATAGAATAAAACGATTCATTTGCTAATTGTGTAGACGTCGTGCTCGGGAGGATTTTAGTTTTCCAATAGATCCTTCATTCATGGAGGCTTGATACTATCCTGTGCCTGGAATAAAACAAGAATATACGCTTTGTTAGGTTGTTGCCATCGCCCCTAATTACCAGTTAATACGTAGCCTTACTGCATCGTTTCAAAAATACAATCTTCGAGCAACATGGATACGTGTTCGTCGTGTTTAACCGACTCTACCCCCCCCCCCCCACACACACACACACTGCAATATATCACAAGCCTTTAATCAATATCCCACAAACATAAAGTAAAAATGTGCTGACCTGTGCGATAAATGTATACATTATTCGTTGTCCGTGTATGGAGTCTATCACCACAGTCTTCTCTATCACCACTGCTCAACTTGAGTTGAACAGGCCCAGAAAATTAAGAAATATACACGTGAACACCCGCCTTCTGTTTTAACCACAAAAAGTTGGGATATACTTCATGTATATCCCAAAAAGTTGGCCTTCAAAAACTTAGCCTTGTATATAATTGTTTATAGCATTGCGGATTAAGTCAGTACGTCCGGTACTATAAACTATTTGAGATACTTGAATGTACGGAATCCCGTACATACGTCGTGTGTGTATAACATTTCAAAAGAATTAAACTTCAGCAGGATAATGATTTGTATACATACAGACCTACTGTTGTATAATGCCAGATATCAGACATTTAGAACAGTTGCTCAGATTGTAACGAGGCATGTGTGTAACTATCGGCATCATGTAATACTTAAATACATACTTTAGTCCTATACTTAGACCATTTCCCTAAAATATATCGGGCTGCCGGTGTGACAGTTTGTTTGCATTGGTAATGCCCCCCTCCTCGTCCCGGGCACAATTGAATGAAGACACCCGAAATTTTGTCGGAGATAAAAACAATTACTAAAGTGAAGTAAGGCGGATGTTTTCCCTATGGTAGATGTATGGGTGGATTCAAATTAAGTTTAATGGGGGAGCGTAAAACGGGAGTAGGATGTTATTTTGTAATATCAAAGGTGTTTATATAGAAACATAACAATGACATCTTTAACACCCCACTCTAGACTTGTATGGTGAATTGTGGTCGATTCATTGTTCACTATTATGCTGCAATTTGTCGCACTATATATATATATATATATATATATATGAACATGGAAAATGTGAACATGGGCAGCCACCACTGTTATATATAACTAATATGATGCCTATTGCTGCCCCAGAATCAGTGGGGCAGACATTTGATTCCCATGACCCAGTGCAGGGGCACCTAAGCATTTTGTTGGGTGCGTCGCCACTGCAAATAGAGGGTAGAGTAGGTGTACAATATTTCAGGGTGAGAGGGTATCCAAAAATTTATATCATCTATTGATCGATATCCCAAATCTTATTTTAGGGGCAACCAAGCACCGTAGCGACGTCACTGGGTTCTCCAAAAGCAACAATGCGTACACGTGGGTTCAATGGCCGCGTATTTCCCCCTAGCTTAACTTTTCCGGTGATGGCTACCGCTATACAAATAAATGGCTGCGCGAGTGTTATGTTCCAATAGGGATCATCATTGCATGCAATACATGATTCTGTACACAGGATTAAATGATGTAAGGCCAAATCAACATCATTGAAGCATGTGACAACACTGTCAAAGTAAAACAAACTGAAAGTAGTAATTCTGAAGATTGTCTGCTGAACTGAGGGATCAAATACAAAAAGGTGATTCTTTTATAACAATCACCCATTTCAGTACTCATTGACACCGGAGCTACAGTGAGCATTATCACTGAAGACACATATAAACAGTTAATTTGTTTCTTTTCTTACACTATTGCTTATTATCTGTTGGTTAACCATTTACTGCGATCACAAAACACAAACCCTTTGTACCACATTATTCAACAACCCAAGAGCTAGACCACCAACTAAAATAACGAAGGATTCTCAAGTTATATGAATACACTTTTGCAAACATAACCATGATGATGATGTCTAAACATACCTTGGTATCTACAAAACCCTCTTGAAAAAAAAAAATATCGCAGAAGAACACGGAAACATTATTAATTTATGATTTACAGAATGCTACAGAAAGCGATGCAGCAATTCAATCTTGTATGCAAGCAATGAATGATGGCAACTGGCATAAAGTAATTAAAAACGCAAAAGGCACTGATGCTGAAAACATCTGCGCTCCTTGCACAAGGTAATATATAATCTCAGTTTTCTTGGTAAACTTCTTCCTGGTATGCGCATAGTAGTACGCAATCTATGCAACAATAAATCATAAACATAGCACGTACACTGTGGTCATCAGGTGTCCGGGCATGGATACCAAGGTGGCTAAAACAATTGCTTACTGTGTCGCCTGTCATGCTACCTCGATTTAAAATGGTAAAGAACCTGTACACATGTAATAACTACCTACATGGTCCCTGCACTGTGAAGAAAAATATCTGTACAATTACAGAGTAAAAATGTCTGTAAAATGTTGCATAATTACAGAGAAAAAAAAAGAAATACAAAAGAAATACAAAATTAGTGATGTCAAAAAGTTTCAATTGGCAGCATTATTTTTGTATTTCTTTTGTAATTCTTAATTTTTTTTTCTCTGTAATTATGCAACATTTTACAGACATTTTTACAATGTGATTCGAAGTCATGATTTATTGTGCTGATTTACCTATAGGATTATTGTCGATTCACTGTAGTTGAAGTGGTCAAGTAAACCTCAGCAAAAGTAGTCATTATACAAATTGACAAAGTTTTGTCAACAATTGGTGTCGTTCAATAAAGTACCAACCGATAAGGCCCACCGTCCAGTAGTGCTGATTTCAAAGTCCTTTGTGCATTACCTTGGTTTTACGCACAGCAAAATAACCCCAAGATGGCCACGCGCAAGTGATGTTGTAGAGCGATTAATGCAGACGCTCAAAAACTGTATCGTGCTGCACACACTGAGAACAAATTACCGTGCAACCACACATTGATTCACATGAATACCCCTACTGCCCTCCTTTTGGACACCCAATTAGGACACGTGTACACTAGTTGCTGCACCAGCTGTTCATTATACCAATTTGCGTATTCATACCAAAGCCAAAAAAAAATCGCATGCAGCTTGAAGCAGATCGACGTGCCAATACCCACACATAAAAATATGTGTTTGTGATTAGGTTCCTGTGAACGTGGATGATCATGTAAATGAGAAACAGTCTCAGTACAAACCCTGGCCTTACAGCTTCATTAAAACAAATGATTCAAGTGTGACAGCTACTCGGAAAGGTCACAGTGTCCCTCGAAAAAAAATCATCTAACATCCGACATTGATGAGTTGTGATGGCACTCAAATAAACTAGATTTTTGGAGAAAAGTAATTACTTTTGATCAAATTTCAATTTTTATTTGGACATAAAACAAACATCTCATGGCCGATTAACTTTATTTTTCGTATATCAGTAAGCCAGGACATAAACTAGCATCAAATGTGAACAAAATCATTAAGATATTAAAAATGTGGAATAATTGGCGGAAAATCTCTCATTTTGGTTAATGTTGGGGACAAAAATTGTTTTTGAGCTTAAGCTACAAACCAGTGGATGGGAAGTCCGGACGATAGGTCATGAATGTTACTTTCTCTCTTAGGCTTTTACTCTTCTCTTTCACTTAGGGCACTTAGGGTTTTGTCGGACACAAACGTAATGTTGCCAAGTGTCACTTGCCAATTGTTTTATCTATTTGCACCAGTCGGTGAAATTAAATAGGGGAACATCACTGGTAAAATTTGATATGAATATTTGGGCCCGCGAGATATCGCGGTGCAATCTGCACCGCTTATTGAGGGTTTGTTGATGGTTTATGTAACGTACCGTTTTTTCTAGGTCCTGAACATGGACTACCTAGACCTATGCCCTGTTTTTTATACCTAAATCATATACATTTGTACAACATGTATATACCACCACTAACCTGCCTCACATATGATATGCTACCTCAATTATAAAATGATGTATTGGTGCGTAGTGTTCAGTGCTTGTCACCATTGTTTACGAGTCGAGTGTGTTGTTAACTTGTTGCAGAAAATTGCGATTAATGGATTACGTAATAATCCTGTCAAAATCAGATAGAGTTAGTCAAGTTATAATAGCCTACCGATTAACCACAGAAGATCTATCTCTGTGTCAAAACACTGATGTTGGCTGTTGAAACTCTGAATCCCTCTTTAACGTGATGAATTAAAGTTTTATTAATTAATGTGAAATTATTTACACTAGTCGCTGAAGAAGAAAAAACATGAAAAGGCTAACAGTCTAGAATTCGTGACGGTATTTAATAGAATATTGTCCCTGTATATTCTTTGCGACGGTATGAATATTAGTCATGGGCATGTGTTGTCCCAATGATCGTTATCCAAACAAACCAAAGGGTCACAAAGTACTTTTTAATCCTCTGAACATTTAAGAAAGTTGATTAGACCGGTAATCATCCACAACGCAACTCAGATGGCTGTTTATAATATAGTCTTATGTCCAGTAACCCCCCCCCCACCAAATAACCTAACAAACTAAAGTGATGAGTTAATGTTGAAATTATTTACATGAGGAGTAACTTGAAGCTGAAAACGAATAAACCACAAACACACTTATAAGCATGAGGAAGAAATCTCCATGGCGTACATACATTGTTATTCTATTATAAGCGAATTTATTCTTCTAAAAAAGATCACGTTAGCCAAACAAATGAAAGAGTCACAAAGCACTTTTTAATCCTCGGAACATTTGAGTGAGTTTTTTACATGTAGACCGGTAATCATCCCCAACGCAACTCAGATAACCCCACCAAATAACCTAACGACCTACAGTTTAAGTGATGAATTGATGTTGAAACTATAAATTACTTACATAAGTGGTCATCTCCAACTGAAAACGAAGAAACCATAAACACACTCATAAGCATTAGACATAAATCTCCATGGCGTAGATACATTGTTTTTATTTTTAAAGCGAGTTTATCCTTTAAAAAAAAATACATTAGCCAAACAAATCAAAGGGTCACAAAGCACTTTTTAATCCTCTGAACATTTAAGAATGTTGTTTAGACCGGTAATCATCCACAACGCAACTCAGATGGCTGTTTATAATATAGTTACAAATTAAAGAGTCACAAAGCACTTTTTAATCCTCGGAACATTTGAGTGAGTTGTTTACATGTAGACCGGTAATCATCCCCAACGCAACTCAGATGGCCGTTTATAATATAGTCTTACGCCCAATAACCCCACCAAATAACCTAACGACCTACAGTTAAGTGATGAATTGATGTTAAAACTATAAATTACTTACATAAGTCATCTGCCCCTGAAAACGAAAAACCATAAACACACTCATAAGCATGAGACAGAAATCTCCATGGCGTAGATACATTGTTATTATATTTAAAGCGAGTTTATCCTTTAAAAAAATTACATTAGCCAAACAAATCAAAGGGTCACAAAGCACTTTTTAATCCTCTGAACATTTAAGAAAGTTGTTTAGACCGATAATCATCCACAACGCAGCTCAGATGGCTGTTTATAATATAGTTTTACGCCCAGTAATTCCACCAAATAACCTAACGACCTACAGTTTAAGTGATGAATTGATGTTGAAACTATAAATTACTTACCTGAGTCTGCCCCTGAAAACGAAGAAACCATAAACACACTCATAAGCATTAGATAGAAATCTCCATGGCGTAGAAACATTGTTATTATTTTTAAAGCTAGTTTATCCTTTAAAAAATTACATTAGCCAAACAAATCAAAGGGTCACAAAGCACTTTTTAATCCTCTGAACATTTGAGAAAGTTGTTTAGACCGGTAATCATGGCTGTTTATACGCCCAGTAACCCCTACCAAATAACCTAACAAACTATAGTGATGAGTGAAAGTTTAAGCTATTAATTAATGTTGCAACTATAAATTACTAACATGCATAATCTGCAATAAATACACTCATAAGCATGGGGAAGAATACTTATTTTTTGGAGGGGGAGGATTTCGTGACTACATTAAATACCTTCATGTTCTTTGCGAAGATAGGAATTGTAGTTCGAATGACTAGTTACAAGTATAACTAGTTAGACTAGTTTTTTTTTTCCAAAAGCAGATAAAAAAATTGCGCTAGTTATGTATACTATAACCACAATTTGCTTACCTAAGAAGTCATTTGGTGGTGTTGCTGAGAACGAAGAAACCATTAGCACACTCATAAACACGAGGAAAAAATCTCTATGGCGTGGATCCATCGTTTTTAGGCGAGTGAATTCTGTTATGGATTCCGTGACTACATTAAGTACCTTCATGTTCTTTGCAAGCCTATATTTCTTGAGCTCACTTCATTGATAATTTCTCTATGTTGTGATTGCTCAAAGAACAGTACAACGATAAATGCGGAAATAGCAAAACACAGGATGTGTTATATGTCAAATTGAAAACGCGGATCTGATTACTCGGACCCTCGGAATTATATAAACATATGGTAACATTACGTGTAAACGTACATGCATGAGGAAACGTTCGATGTTTGGTTGTCCTCAAACCATTTTTGAGACGGCCGTCAGGTTAGTGTTTTTTTTCTTCTGAAATGACATGTTTTGGACGATCCTCCTTAACGACTATAAGATATGTAACATTAAGATTAAATAGCTGATTATAAGATACCGACTATAAGATCTGTAACATTTAGATTAAATACCTGAACCTAAATAATGGACCCATTTCTACATTATTGAGATTTTAATCAGATTCGTGCGTGCGGATTTGATGTAGTTAATTTTAACTTTAATACCACGAAAGTGTCGCCGGCAGGGGGGCATGGGATGGCACGTGGCCCCAATCATATTTTGACCCCAAAAATAATTTTGCATGAAAATCCGTTTGAGCTTTATTTTTTTCGTAGGGGTTGGGGTGAGGTGTAGAAATGATTTTAACCTCAAAAAATTCCTTAACAGAAGAAATTACTTCCTAACATGATAAATATAGCACCAAATCGCATCAGAGGTCATACCGGTAATTATTCTAAAAAAATCCAAGCTCCCCCCATATATAGGCAGTGGCTTAAAGTCACCCGCGGCATTATTATTCAAATTGGTCCTATGGCTGTATCGGAATATAGTTTCAGCTACAGAGCCAAGCAGGGGTCAGAACAGTGGCGGACCTTTGTGGTCAGTCGGGGGAAATCATCCAGTCGCGGGATTTAAAAAAGTGCATGGAGGAGAGAAAATAGAAGGGGCTAAGGAATGAATTATTTGTGACTATAATGTTGCTGTTCTCTAGCTCTAATCCCTCTCAATGGTCAAACATGTTTCACAGTGGGCAAAAAATTCCGCGCGCGTGTATATATTTGTATTCGGCAGCATCATCAGAATTGTTCACCTTGCAGCAAATAGCCACCAATTTGGATTAAGGCGCAATCTTCTCCCCCTCACTTGGCGATTGGCCCTTCGCTTAATATGTGTCCTTCCGTAACGCTTTAAAGAAAAATTCAGTCCCACATAATAGAAATCCAGTCTGGTTATTTGATGTTTGACCCTCCCTCCTACCTATAAAATCCTGCGCACGCCACTGGGGCTGAAACATATTTACCAAACTACTACAAGTCTAAATTTTTCATTCAAGAGATCTCAAATTAAAGGAGGTTTTCAAGTTATTTACAAGGTCTGGAGAGTGTCATTTCCGGCGATCTAGGAGGTATATTTAGCAAATTTTCTCGATACGCGCTCCTCTTTCTTAGATGGTGTCACGCATTTCCACTTTTCAACTTCCGCCCGCCAGGTTTTCGGAGTTTCGTAAGCCTATGGTCCTTTGCTGTGTAAATTTGTAAAACATACAAACAACTGACGTAGGCCTGCAAGGCCTGGGAAGTGCCGTTTACCGGTAATCTGGGAGGCATTTTTGGCAAAAATTTCTTCGCTGTGCTCCGCGCCAACCGATGGTGACGCTCCACTTAGATCACAGCCCCCTCCCCCATGAAATCATTGTGCCCCCTCAAAATTTAATTAATAATACCATTTTGGATCGTGCCCCCATGCATCAAAAAGCATTTCAGTCGGGGGAATCCTGTGCACGCCGCTGGGTCAGAATTCTCATGAGGGCAAAACATTTAGTACGAGGCACAAATATCTCGCTGTCGGAGGGGGGAGGGATAATGCGATCTACGCGCGCAGGTACAGCGATATTGCCTGACATTTTGAGTATGCGTGGGATCAGAATTCTCATAAGGGCTACCATACGCGCCAACCGATGGCTCTACTCGGTGGAACTATAGTTCTATGGCTCAAAATATCAATAAATTTGGTTCTGTTCTGCCAATTTACAAAACTGTCAAAAACGATTGTGTTTGTGATGATTTATCTGTCAGATTTGTCTCAAAATGTTTCAAAATGTTGTCTCAAAATTTAGACTGGGCCGGAACCTATTTGGGACATTCTTGCAGGCAACAAATTACTCGCATAAAATGCAGCGCCTTCCGAGCGCAGGTATTATGTGTACAACATGTCACATGGGTGACCAATAAACTTTTCCTGTTTTTCCCCTTTAAAGCAGCACATTGGCAGCACATTTGCCTTGGTATGAGACTGATTTCTTCCGCATACATATAAAACGACTTCTAAGCTTGTATTTAAATGGGTGTTACGCGGTTACTTGTTACGAATGAGTACTTTTTTCTGTGAACGGCCGCCTCCCCACCCCCACCCGGACATTTCCCCCCGGATAATTGAGTTTGATTGGGGGTGGGGTAAGGTCAGTGATTAGGGTGGGAGAAAAGAAGGGGGTAATGTTCGGGGGAATTGTCTGGGTGGGGAACTGACAAGGGGGAGATGTCCTAGAACCATTTTTTCATGACGAACTATAAACGTTATATTAAAATACAACTAACAAAATCCTTTCAGTCCAAATCCTTGGAAACTTGGCTTAAATAAAAATCATATATGCTTTTTAATTTCTAGTAGTGAGTATAATAAAAAAACTTCTTTCATACCGTTCATGGTGTTTGGTTTCTAGAAATACAATAACGCAGTGGGAAATATTTTGTCCAATCTGGAAAGTTGTGAAAAACGTATAAAATCCGTCTTTTCGGGGCGGGTTTCCAGAAATGACAAAGTATTTCCAGACCCGTCCCTGGACTGTTTCATGCAGTAGGCCCGCTTACTTTTTTTTTCGACAGCTAGCGGGCCCGGAAAACCCCTCCCGGGCTTACGTCACATCGGGATGTGCGTTACGCCGTGGGAAATACTTTGTTCAATCTGGGATGGGGTTAAAAAAAATTCCGAGTTTTCGGGCGGGTTTCCAGAAATGACAAAGAATTTCCAGACCCGTTACATACCAATTGTTTTATCAGGTCGTTGACCTCGGCGTAGAGGTGGTGATTGCCGTCGTGGTGATGACTGATAGTGGTCACGATGGTAGTCAGGACGATCCGAGTGTGATGAGGTGGATTGATATTGTCGATACGGTGACGACGGTCGGTGCTGCTGGCGACGAGGTGATGGTGATCGGTATCGCTCACGGTACGGTGA
>JAODFY010232968.1:0-10376 GCA_027580055.1 Paracaudina chilensis | reverse complement strand
TAACAGCAAATGAGCTGACCAGTCTAGCAGATTTCTAGCATACTCGGGGTGAGAGTTGTTTACCAGCCCCATACATACCAGCAAATGAGCTGACCAGACTAGCAGATTTCTAGCATACTCAGGGTGAGAGTTGTTTACCAGCCCCATACATACCAGCAAATGAGCTGACCAGACTAGCAGATTTCTAGCATACTCGGGGTGAGAGTTGTTTACCAGCCCCATACATACCAGCAAATGAGCTGACCAGTCTAGCAGATTTCTAGCATACTCGGGAGGAGAGTTGCCTGCCTTTAACGAAAGCACATTCATAAAACAACCGATGACATCACTAACAGATGACACGGATCTTCTCTGCTTATAATTGGTATTGAGGGTCACATAAAACTTATTAGATGTTAAATATCCTTGTTCTAAAAGGAGACTAATCAGTTGCCAAACAAGAAAACCAAGAGGTTTTGTTTTGTGATTCCTTACTGGTCTCAAATTTAAAATTCTGATGATTTGAAAAACATTTAACTCCTTCCTGTCAGGATAATATTTCCATACTGTGAGAACGCTACATTAAAATAATGACAGGAATGAGTTTCATCCACGTTTCCCCTATAGAGTGGTTTTTAGCAATTGACCTGTGTTGACCTCAAATCAACTTTGACTTCCTGTGAAATCGATAGGTTTCATCTACTCAAAATGTGTAATCTACATACCAACTATGAGTTTCATCCAAGTTTCCCCTATTGAGTTAGCCTGGTTACAATGTTTTCAATGTTTGACCGCTGTTGACCTCATATGGCCTTTGACCTCTTTCACAATCTAGAGAGATGAACTACCTAATATGAGTAACATTTGTACCAAGGATAATATTAATCCATTTTAGGACTGCTAAGATAACCTGTATACAATATTTGACCCTTATTGAACGCATATGACCGTTGACCTCTTTCAAAATCAATAGGAATAATCTACTCACAAGGGGTAACATATGCTCCAAATAAGATATTAATCCAACTTGGGACTGCTGAGATAACGTGGTTACAAGGTTTTCAATGTTTGACCCTTATTGAACTCATATAACCTTTTACCTCTTTCAAAATCGATAGGAATCATCTACTCAATATGGGTAACATGTGCTTCAAGTAAGATATTAATCCAACTTGGGACTGCTGATATACCGTGGTTAAGCTCTGTGTCACACATACACACACATACACATACACACGCCAACGTGATCGCGCCAACGTGAATAAAAAATGGTTATTGAGTAGCAGGGATGTATAGATGTCTTCACCGCATGACATTTTTTTCCATATATAAAATTAATGTAGTGCATATGAGACAAAGGAGTATGTTACTTGTTACGTGGCCATGGCAACTGGCTTTCGTGTCGTCTGACGTTTTTGGGGGTCTTGGGGATTACTGATTACTGCTATTCTCCGTTTTTTGAACCTAAATGCAACCATGGAATTATGATAGTACACGTCAATATCTTTGCCAAGGGCTATGTATAGAATTGAATGCATGTTAGTGTTTGTCTAGCAGTTAAAAAGATCAAAAGTAAAGTTCAAAATATATGTATAATTATATATTTTTCAAAACCTAATTAAGAAATGAGAGTGAAAATTCAAAGAAGGATACACCGAAAGGAACTAATTAAAAAGAAGCTTCACAGCGGGAGATATTAAACGACACATATTAAAGTTATTAAAAACTTGAGGTGGCATTGAGGTGGCATTTTTTTAGATATAATCAATACTGCGCTTGCAATAGTTACCTTACTTGAAATGCTCTTGTGATTCTTTCGATTGTGAGACATTTATATAAAGTTTCACTTTGGCGTAAAGTTATTTATTTATACAGCTCAACATTTAAGCAAGTAGACAAGTAGTGAAATAAAATATCATGCGATATCTACAAGAGATAACATTCGTCAGCTTTGAAATTACATCAGGAAAATATTGACTGAGACTTTTTCGCTTGTTTGTATTATTTTGAAGGACGTCATTGTACAAATCATACATTTATAGGTTTATGAATAAATATGCAAAGTGCAATTATAGCAAAATTATTATTTCAAATTGTCAAGTTAGCGAACGCCATTATAAAAAAAGATTTTTAAAGTAACTCTATATCGCTTAATCACCATAAATGAAGCGTCTTAGCCTGCTTTTGGACACTCAAGGAAAGCTTATAGTTATACATGCATTTACATATTAACGAATATCTCACACCTCTATATCTATATCTTTAGTCAAAAGTGACTTATTAAACCTTGCCCGCACACATATGTGTGCCCCGTTCCCTCACACATTCTCTTAAACACCCCGTGGCAACCAGCCTTGGCGCCTCAACCCGTCCTCATCGGTCACTATTTATAAACCGGGGTGTTCTCCTTCTCCTTCCACTCATTTTTACACTAAACCCACATGGATAATTCGCACAAATGTTATATGGAGTACAACATAGGTAAAATACCGAGAACCTTATAAACATTATAATGACACCAAAGTGTATATGTCGAGGGATTACGTAAACAAATTATATGGAACACTAGCTACAGTGCCGCTACTCGAAGGGAAGAGATGATATATGCACTTTTGTATTATACGTATATCCATGCAATAAAAAGGTCCTGCGTCAAAATATATCAAATGGTTGATAACCAACGAGGCTCGTGGGACAGAAACGAACATAAATAAAAGAGATAAAATACCACAAGAGAACATTGGAGGCATTCTAGGCATTGGAGGTTTGATAAAAATAAAAAAACGAATAAAAGAGATCCATTTATTCACGATACGTTTAATATATACGACACATTCCTCGAAGAACACGCCATGTAAATGGAAATCTATGGTGATATTTCAACTATTGTTACGTTGATTAGAACAATAAGAAGAATTGATCTCATATATCTCATATAAATCATTCCAGTTGCCATACAAAGAGAATAAAATAAATTTCATAGGATGAAAATACAGGAAATTATCCTTCATGAAAGGCACGCAGGGGCGCCGGACCCACGGTGATTAACGTTAATAATTCAGCCATGGTCACCCTTCAAGTTGAGTGACAAAGATTCTATCGAGAATGTTCAGAGACGGGCTACTAAGTTGATTCCTACATTGAAAAACTTGGAGTATCCTGACAGATTGAGAAAACTCAATATGCCAACTTTGAAATACAGAATGTTGAGAGGTGACATGATTGAAGTCTACAAGATTATTTCTGGTGTTTATGATGAAGACGTTACTGGGGGTTGTTTGAGTTGAGTACAATAACTAATACTCGTGGTCATAGTAAGAAGTTGCGGAATTTTTTTTTACAAACATGATGTCAGGAAATATAGTTTCTCTTGTAGAGTTGTTAATGGTTTACCGGAAAATGTAGTTCTGTTGGTTCTGTGTTTCAATTCGAAAAGGTTTTAGATAAATTCTGGTTTGGTCAAGATGTCAAGTTTAATTATCAAGCCGACCAGCACATTTCACACACTGGTAGCCAGCCATAGCCAGCCACGATCTGTCAGCCCGTAACAGTATGCAGAGATGGATATAGAGGTCTTTTGACCTGCGTCCACTATGGTTCCTAAGGTATAAAGCTAGCCATCTGTTAACACCTGCCGAGTGCCAAGGAATCACCCACTGTTGGTGTTTCGGTTTGTTGTCTTCACACACACACAGCATTCTATGGTTGGATTAACTATGTGAGATATTCAGGATTGGTTTGCTGTGACTGATGTTAAGTGGTGAGGGATAAGTTGCTACCGACTCTGGACCCCAAACTTGTGGGGGAAGTGTGTGCTTAAAGCCTACAACCATCAAATGGCTGTCCATAGTTACAGTGAGCAGCAAATATGACAGCAAATATGTGCTGGTTTAATACTTCAGTCCATTATATGTCTAAAACAAAGTCTATGTGTTACTCATTGTAACCCTTATTCATGAGAAATGAAGCTTTTAAAAAACATGTTTTACTCATTTTGGTCAGCGACAAAGTAGGCCTATGTGCATAAATGGATATCTGTCACTAATAAATACATACATGTGCATTTTAAAAACAGTCACTGACATATAAAAACGTTTATATAAACCCAGATGGAAATTTCGGCTGGCTTAATGTAGTGTGTAATTTTGGGGGATTTTTAACCCAAAATAAAGTCTCAAAGCACCTTTAAGATGGTCGTATTTAATTATATAAGAGTATAACATTTCTCTGCATAGCTTTCCCTCATGTTGGGCCCTATTTAGGGCCCACTGTACAGTAGACTCCACTAGCCACATGTACTTGCACTGTTATACATTGTTATATATACATTGTTATATATACATGTTATTGATTAGGTGCCAAACAATCTTATCACTGTAAATACTTTTCTTCTAGCCACAGATGAAGCAATTTTAATCGACGATGACTTGGATGGTATTGATGAGGATGCCTTGCTGGCAGCGTGTGATCGGGCAGAAGGACAATTCAAGGCCAGTACCACTACCCCACCCCCACCACCCACAGGGGACACCCACCACACCCCTCAAATGTGCCCTTCAAACATACCAGAAGCCACCCCCCTGGAGTCTCTACCGGGGTTTGACGTCTCTGCCGGCAAGCTTTGGATTTACCCGACCAACTACCCGGTCAGAAATTATCAGTTTAATATTGCTGAGAAGGCACTGAAGAAGAACACTTTGGTAACCTTACCCACGGGTGAGTGAATGATGAACATTAGTGCATCAACATCATGGTTACTGGGTATTAGCTATACCTACGGGGCTCTATGTGCTGGTCTATTACTAGATGACAAAATGTAAAACCTAGGGTTATGCTAAACTAGAACAAGTAATTTAGCCAACATTGGTGGTGCTATGGAGAAAGACTTGTTGGCTTAATAATTTTAATAATCATTGTCCAAAATACAAGTGCTGTTATAGTGCTGATATATGTACAGACAATATTTTGAAAGGTTAAATTTCACTAATAAAATGTGAATGAAAGCACAATTTTGCATCTAAAACATTTTATTTTGTAAACAGCCCCAACCATGTTTTTTACCAATAAATATTTTTTTAACAAATATTTCAGCCCACAGAAAATGTTAAGCCCCATCCAAAATGTAAGTTTCCTCCATTTGCCACCCTCCAGATCTTCAAATCTGGTGCTGCTATTACTGGTAGCCAAAAGGGTAAACAAGAAGGTAACCAAAAGTTTATTGTGGATTCATAAGTGTGATGTATATATATATAGGTTCACTTTTTCAGTCATCCATGCATGTATTGCTTTATGTATCATAATTATATCTGTGAATTCTCTGTAACTTCAACAGTCTATATGTATATATATATGTATATATATATTCACAGCGCTATGGACTATACTTACCCCATTCCTAATACAAATTCAAAAGCATTTTCGGACCGATCTAGCCTACTTACGGAGTGGAAAATCGGTCTTACACTACTCTAAAGACACCATGTCTTTTCCCTCCGCTCAAACCCTTCCACATTGAAATGAGTTCCAGGGATGTGCTCACGCCGTGTGGCACCGGGTGGCCCCACACGGCACTAACAATTTCCGCCCGGCACTAATTAAAAAACATTAATTATATAACATGAAAATAGAAAAGGAGGCTCTGCTTTTTATATAAAAGGAACAGGAAATCATCATCTGTTTGAAGAGCTCCAAACATAGCAGCCTATTACATCTCAGCATATTTAATGGAAGAAAAATGTTCATTTTATGTTAGACCCCTCCGTCAAGATGGCGATCATTGTGCCCAACATTCAGAAAATCCTGGGCACATCCCTGAGGTCTCTAATCGCGACTTGAGAATGTAAATATATATAATCTTTGGGTAAGAAGAAAGTTACGCTCAAAACAAAAGATGATTTAGTAAGTGACAAATTATGGATTCTGCTACTGTTGAAGTTACAGAGAATTCACAGATATGATTATGATACATAAAGCAAATACACTAAAAAAGAAATCACAGAAAACATGCATGGATGACTGAAACAGTGAACCTATCCATTCAACAGGTTTACCAATTTATGTGTTAGGCTAAGCAGCAAGTTGTTTGGCCGACAAAAACACATATTGGAGTATCCCTTTCTCTGATTTTTATTAAATAGAGCACCCTAGAATATAGAATATGAAATTGTGGTTTGGGTATTTTTCCATGCTGAAAAATTTAAATTCTCCATTTTTGAGTGGAAAAATTTGTTGAAGATCTGAAAGTATGATTCCTAATTTAAGCTTGTATCAAAGTATCAAAGGTATGCAATGTGATTGTAGTGTATCAGCAGCATACTAGTGTATAATAGTGTGTCATCTGACATTTTCTTTAAGCATTGGTTGTCTCATACTCCATAATTTGCAGGACTGGGCAAGACATTCATCGCTGCTGTGGTGATGTTCAACTTCTACCGGTGGTACCCGCAGGGCAAGGTGGTGTTCATGGCACCAACCAAACCGTTGGTAGCCCAGCAGATCGAGGCTTGCTTCAACATCATGGGGATCCCGGAGACGGACATGGCAGAGATGACCGGTACATAACTAGGGCTGTCAATTAGCGAGTAATTCACTACATGCATAATAACACAAAACTTGCAAGTACTCGCTACTCGTTCAGCGATGCTCGCCCCAATCACGTTCTACAGTTACACTATACAATCATACACTGTATTAGTGCACTTGTATGTAGGCCTGTGCCTATGGTATATCAATATTATGTAACTTAAGTGATGAATAATTGTATATTCACAGCAAATAATTCATTGGCTCAACATAAGAAATTTTTGTTCATTATTGTTTATATCTGTCACATATATTTTGTTTGTGTCTATGTCATGAACCCTCTCATTTAAGGAGCAAATTTATCCTGCAATTTAAAGTGTTATATTTTGTAGATGAGCATCCAGGAATCGACTTATTATAAAATTTGACCTTTTTTATTAGGAGAATAGCGCCACCGCAAATATAAAAAAAAAAAAAAAAAATGTATAATATTATTCTTTATAACTTAATACATTTCAGGCAGTATAGCACCTTCAGAAAGGAAGAAAATCTGGAAAATGAAAAGAGTATTCTTCTTGACACCCCAAGTACTGACCAACGATTTGAGTAGACAGGCTTGCCCGGCTGTTGATGTCAAATGTTTGGTTGTCGACGAAGCCCACAAAGCCCTCGGAAACCATGCATACTGCGAGGTAAACATAAGAGAAAGTAGGAATCATGCAGAGATTGATACAAACTTTTATTTTACTGGTAATGCCAACTGATGATTCACAGATGAATTTATTGATATATTGATCTATCAATTTTTTTTCAGTGTATTTGCTTTATTTATGTGTCAATCATAATTATATCTCTAAAAAATGCTACACGTCAGTTTTAGTTTTCATCATAACAAGCATGATATATCAATGCTTGATTCAAGGCTTTTAATTTTTTCAGTGAATTTGCTTTATTTATGAATCGATCATATTGCTACAATGATTTATTTTTGTCATGGGTAAACTAAAGTGCCCCAAATCACGTAATTGGAAATATCGTGGAATTGGTACATAATTTCGTAAATCGGGGCCTGATCGTTTTGGACATTGCACAGCTGGAAAGGCCGTATCGAAATTACATTTTGAAATTCTCTATACTGCTTATCTCCTTCCACATTTATTGGTGTGTTTGGAACTGAAAAATTATTCAAATTTAAAATTACAGCTAATGCAACCACTCTGTTTGCATTATTCATTTTCCTGCCTTAAATCTCCCGCTCTCCAGCTATAACTATCCTTATGTTCACATTCATGTACCACAAAATCATATTTACGTCACAGAATGGCACGGAAAACATTGTTTTCACGGAATGCAGAAAATGATGTATTTTGTATAAAAAAAATGGTGCAGAATTCATGATTTGAAAACACGGATTCTCCCAGGCCCTACTTAAAAATGCCGCATTTCACCTCCTCAGTGTTGGTCTTGTTTGGAAATTAATAAAAAACCATAATGAACAGATATGGTTATTGATATATCAATAAATCAATGCTTGATTCAAGACTTTTAATTTTTTCAGTGTATTTGTTTTATTTATGCATCATAATCATATATCTTATTAAAAATGCGCTGAATTTCATCTCTGCAATGTTGGTCTTATAAGGAAATTAATCAATAACCATAATAAACAGATATGGTTATTAATATATCAATAAATATGCTGCATTTCATTGTTTCATTCTGGGCACTGTCCAGGATGAATACTTCGTAACTTAAATGAACATGGAATGTAAGCGCTAACGTTAGTTAGCATTTTCTCAGTCTTGGTTACAATTTGTATATTTCACGTAACTATGATAGGACCTATATGACAGCACCCTTCCGCATATTCGGCCAGGCAGGCAGACCCATTGTCATCCATTACAAACAAGTCACACAGATTCTGAGAGGATTACACCGACTCTGGATCAAGTACTTTTAAAGTAATGACATTGACATATCGCTCTTCTGTTTATTAATACTTTGCTATATTTGCCAGATCTTCAGCCATATCACACACAAATCACAGTTTCATGAGATCACAAAAAATTGCTACTCAATTTGCTACTCAATACTGAGGCAAAGGAGCTTTTTTGGGGGCTGTTGCCCCCTTCTCTGTTTGCCAGCCTACCAAAACATGTAAAACATTCCTATCTCTTCTATCCATTACAAGTTCTCTAAGTCTCATCCGATGAAAACTGCTTGTTGTATTGTTGCACTGTTTGTGTCACTGCGCCATGAGCATCTCTTATAGATAGCGCAGCATAAATGTCAGTTATTATTATTATTATTATTATCATTAAGTAGCTTTATTGGCAAAAATAACAGTTTGAATTTAAAACTTCTACTTGACTTGAAATTAAAACTTGACTCCTCTGATTCCCAAGTGTTAGGGATGTTAATCGAATCCACTCATCCCTGGTGCATATCTGAACTCCTCAGTTGGTCTCAGACAGTCAAGTTCTATTAAATCTTGAACTTGTACCCTAGTTAACACTGATAATTTATTTTATATATTTGTGTAGGGTATTATTGTGGGGTTGTCAGATATTCCAACCCCCTCTCAAAATATATATATATTTTTGGTGGGTGGACATCTCATCTATCCCCTGTGGGATTGCCGTCCCTGTGTCCTACCAGGGATACCCTCCTTTAACCATATCCTGCTCTTCTGTTTAACAGGTGGTTCGAGAATTGTCCAAGTACACCCCAGACTTCAGAGTGTTAGCACTGAGTGCGACTCCAGGAGGAGATCTTAAGGTCAGTCTTATTTTGTGAGTCAAATTTTGTGAGTCTTTAATAAAGATAAATTGCATTGGCTTGGGCATGTTATCCAATTGTCTCTCATTAATTGTGGCTGGGAGCGTAACCTATCGGTAGAGCCTAGCCTCTCGGTAGAGCCTAGCCTCTCGGTAGAATGTCCTCTTGTGAAGCTGTGCTGCAGTTGTTGATGCACTTCATGACCCGTTTTTTATCATGAACTTTCCCCTTTCATATGTGTCATGTTTTGTTACTATTTGGCTTTGCATATTAGATGCTGTACTGATTATCAATGTTACAAAGACACTAAAATGTGACACTGAATGATCGATATGCAATTTTATTTTGCATTGAATCATGCAAAAGTGTAATTTTCTGATTTCGCTAAAGTAAGAATTTACTTCATTTTATTAAAGCACCCATAATCTGGTGCTGAAATTGACATAAATTTAATATTTTTAATTTTGCAAGCAGTGTAATCGGTATCAAACAACCTACTCTTCTTGTACCTAGAGATAAGGTTTAAATAGTTATTAGACATTCAGACAATTGTTGATTTCACTGAAGTATTTGAAATCTTGAAAATGAATTTCTAATGCAGAGTGCAAGCACTTCCCTGTTTTGATAATTTTCAAGAAGATCTTGTTTAATTTTAATCTTAAAATTAATCTCTTGATTTTGCAGGCAGTGCAACAAGTTTTGAACAACCTACTTATTTCACACATAGAGATAAGGTCGGAGGAGTCGATAGACATTCAGCCATACGCACATGAACGGAAAGTTGAAAAGATTGTGGTACCGCTGGGAGAGGAGCTCAAATATATACAGAAAAAGTACCTGGATGTAGGTTGACTTTATTGTTGCTCTATCAAAGAAGCTACGAATGAAACAAGTTACAAATGAAAGTAGCAGTTAATCAAAATATCTAACCAAAGTAGCTATGAATGAAAATATTTATGAATCAAAGTACTATGAATTATAATAGCTAGGGTCATGGTACCTATATATGAAAATACTAAGGTATCAAAGTAGCTATGAAAGAAAAGCAGTGGCGTAGCCATGGGGGGGGGGGGGGGTTCAAACACCCCCCATGACCC
>JAODFY010232967.1:0-16993 GCA_027580055.1 Paracaudina chilensis | reverse complement strand
TGAAGTTGAGGGTCTGACGTATCAAATAAATTCTGTCTTCAACATTTATGGGTCGTTTACGACCCCAAATGCGGATATTTGTTGATAAAATCACATCAATGGCATCGGTTCTACTGTAGTCATTAAATATGACAAAAGTATTTTAAAAAGTATTTTATATTATTTACCAGCCGGAATTTTATTTTTACTTTGATAGTAAAAATGGTGCATTTTTAGCTTAAATGGCAGGTTGATGTAGGTAAGATATAAACTAATCAGGTGTTCAAAGATCAAACAAATCGAGCATTTTTTAGTCACACCTTCTTCCAGGATATATGTGCACATCGGCGGCACACATCACTTGCAACTCTTATTTGATAGCTCAACCGTCCACACAAGATATAATGTTACTAAAATGAACAAAATATTTTTATAATTGAATTGATTGATAAATTCTTAAAATATGAATATTGAAGTTCCCAAAACAGTAGTGTCATACTTGGAGCAGTGCTAATACTGTATTAAGCAGGAAAATTGTTTTCTTTAATTCTGGGCGGATTTAAAATGGTTACGACTGTTGTACATCTGATTAGATATTTCAAGATTATTAATTTGTTATATGAATGGTTTAAATTTTAAATTTTATATATATATATATATATATATTTCTACATTAGCACTTAGGGCCACATCTCAGCACCATTTGTCACTTCGGGCGACATAATTTTTGGTAAACGCGTCCCACGACTATATAAAATGTAATAATTTACACAAAATATGCATTATCTCTTCACCAAAAATATAACCATGACCACTGGATTATTAAATTGTGTCCGAAAAACTTAGGGTGACATATAGTATGTTGCCCTAAGCCCAATTGTTGCCCATATATAAGTCTTCATATAAGTCTTCATCGTGATCAAGGTAGGCACATGCAGTGAACAATTTGATAATGTTCTAGACTTGCAAACAAAATAGCATCGCAAATAATTTGCTTTTGATGGAATAATTTGAAAACAAAATAAATCTTGCAGTTACAGCATTGACAGTTTCCCACGGAATTAATTGAGGTCAATGAACCGTAAAAAAGTACATAACATCAAACAGAGACATTTTTTTTTTCATTTTCAAAGTTATAAAACATCACATTCCAATTCTGTTTTACAATTATTGTTATCTTGAATATCTATGTATTTTATATTCCACAAAATAAGCATGTTTTGTGTTTTGCATTGCAAATAAATTTAGACTAATTAAAGATGCATTTTTCAATAAGCAAAGGTAACTGATATAAAAAGTATAATTTGACATGCGTATTATGAAAATTCTTAGCTTTAATTTTATACCAAATTTGTCATCAACAAATTCATTTCAAATTTCGGCAATCATGCCCTGTTTTGCTTGGAACTGCCCATCATAAACGAAATGAAACTTCTTTGAAAATAATTTGAATCACACGATTTTTTTATACTGTCACCAGGAAACCCAGAAACAATATGACTGCTGTCTAGTGGAAGCAAATACGACAAACACAGGGGGATATTCCTTAATCTTTAATTAGACTACACTCCCAGGAGCATACATGTTTTCATTTATGCTCCTGGAAGTGTAGTCTAATTAACGCAAATGCTAATACGCCGGTTGAATATACAATATCTGGGAATATATTATTTGTTAAAATCTAGTGTTTCCCTAATATGCTCATATGTGTCCTCATACACAAAATAAACTTCTTTTTATAATTTTCCACTGAATAATAATGTTGTTATCAACTCAGAACTGCAGATTGAAGAAGCTACAATCCCCGACAAAACTAATGAAACACAGTTGCCGAAGCTGCTACAAATTTCACAAACTAAAGATCAACCGAAGACCCCCTCTCCCCTTTTCAACGTTGTGTCCTATTGCAGCTCCAACACTTTTGACCCAACATTGAACGGGGGAGCGGGGGGTTGTTTAATTTACTTTTGTCGGGGATTGTAGCTGTTTACATACCATGTGTTCTGCATGCAGCCATCTAAGCAGGCCCGCTGCTTCAGTCACTTGTACATATATATATAACGCAGTGGGAAATACTGTCCAACTGGAAACGGGTGAAAAACGTACAAAATTTGTCTTTCCGGGCGGGTTTCCAGAAATGACAAGGTATCCCCAGTCCCGTTGTTGGCCTGTTATATGCAGTAGGTCCGCTTACTTGCACGCGGGGCTCGTCACTGTGCTACTTGTCGGGTTTTCCGCCAGCTAGTAGGCCCGGAAAACCCAGGGCTTACGTCACATAGGGATGTGAAAATATATCCAAATAACATATTGCGGGCAAATAACATATTGCAGTGGAAAATACTTTGTCCAATCTGGAAACGAGTGAAAAACGTACAAAATCCATCTCTTCGGGCGGGTTTCTAGAAATGACAAAGTATTTCCAGACCCGTTATATAACAAATAGATGTAGGCCTAGAAAGATTCAGTAACTACAATTTAGTCCTTTTCCCTTCTCGCCAAACTCGGTTAATCCAATATCGGTTCTTCTTCGTCATTGCTCGCTTCGTCGTTTTCATCATGTTCACCATTCTCACCAAGCAAGACACCAATACAAGAGAAAAAGATAAAAGCAGAACCAACGAGAATTATAAAATGAAACTCGAAGTTAAAAAATACAAACTGGCCTATATTGGTCGTAAGTACTTCTGTAGTTAGTATAATAGATATTGTAGTAGATCTCTCAGAGGAAACGGCCATGTAAGTAAACATGTACCCACTAAATGTTGTTAAACCGACACCACCCAAAATTAGACCGGATTCACTCATCACTGGCCAAGTCCAACCGTTAAATATAACACAAGACAAAGTTGCCATCAGCGAATATTGAACGGAAAATGACAATCCTACTATAAGTGTGTTTGAATTTTCGTAGGTCCCCAACGTTGACCCAACGACAATGTATCCCATGGTCGTAATCGCTGATACAGCGGCGACTAACACGCCGTATTCAGCGGGGAAAAGGTTGCCAGAGTGTCGACTATCTTGCAATGAGATTGATATCAAAGCTACTCCGACCGTTGAGCACACAGCAAATAATAAGTTCCTTATGTGGAACTTAGCTTTCAGGAACATTACACTGAATAAAACTACTAAAATTGGCGCGGTGAAGACAATTGCTATCGCGTTGCCAGGCCCAATGCTAGATGTAGCTAATATAAGTGTGATTTTTCCGACGCAAGTACAGCTACCGTAACAGATCACAAGCGCTAACTGTTGATTTGACATGGGACGCCAATTCAGCCTAACTAAGAAGCTAAACACCGTAAACAGACAAAGTGGAATAACTGAATTAAACACACAAATTTGCATGGGGTGACAATATTTGCTAGCTTCGTAGAAGAGCATATTTTCAACAGTATAGCTCATAACGCTTAGAAGGGCGTATAATATTCCAGTAGATGAAACAAATGATGTCTTTAGTCGTTGAAACATATATATAAATATGGTCGTTCTGTTCGACGCCATCATCGCATATCAGGAATCAATATTTTTTAACCGTATAGTTTAACCTATATTGATCGATTACTGTCAATAATTCCACATTAATCCGAGATTGAACGACTCAGTTTGATATAATACCTGATCGACGAAATCGACAACAAAACGATCCTACAGCAGGACGAAACTAAACAGGAAGACGATCCAGTGCGTAATACCACAATTATTTATCCCGCTGTTCGTTGGATTCCATAATCTGGATAATCCATAATCTCATCATTAAATTTGATACCAGCAAACTTTGTGACACGTGCTAGGGCTATTTGTATTTTGCATCATTTCTACCATTACCGCCAATAATGAAAATCTACCACTAACACTATAGTATGGAAATATGCTATAGGCCTATGGTTTAAATCAAATTATGCAGAAGACAAACCAACAGATCTATCTCACGAAATGCCTGACATTTCCGGTATTATGGAGTATAGTGAGGCATGAATTACCTTTGTCTTCTAATTTGCTTCAAAATTGTGCGAAAGATATGGAAGAAGAATTTAATTTACTTCTTTTGTGAATACTACCTTCCGTCTTTCTCATATCACGGTATCAAATAGCAGCATTTACTGTGTGGAGTATATGAGCGGCCTTCGCATCTTTCCCCCTTGACGTGTCAATGAAGGTGAAATTCGTTTGTAGTAAATTGAAATTACTCAGCAAGGCAACATGCGTGAATCTCAAAATTTTGACTGCAGAGTTTTGAAATATTCTCTTTCCATCTGTGCCAGTTTAAAGACAATCTGATGCATGTCCCTTGACGTTTAAATAACACGTTTAATACTATAGAAAGCGCCCCTTGAACCCACATTGAGAAAGTTAACTACAATCTGTTACATAAGCGTTGACACGCTTAATTTTCACGATTGCGTGACAAAACCGTTGGTTGTTAATGCGTTGCATCCAAACAAAAGCGTCACGGTAAAACAGACGCATGGTTTACATGTTAATATATTAAAAAGCCTATGTAATAATGGACGAAATAATTTATGCAGTGGTAGTAGCCCGTATCTAGATAACTACATGAAATATCCACAAAGCGGGTTGTTTGTATTAGCAAGTGATTCTTGGTGAAAGACCTATCGTTCTTGTAATTGCTTTCTATCTTGTTTTTCGTTGGTGCCAGAACGACTCGTCAGCTGAGTTTGCCCCGCAAATTTCGAAATTTCATCCAATGAAGGCACAATCAAGCATATTACTTGCTTTTGTACAGCTGCGCCACTTTTAACATTTTGATTGGTTACAATTTCTATATTTCGCGTAACTATGATGATAGGGCCTATATGACAACGCCCTTTTGGCCAGGTGGGCAGCCTCATCTTTGTGATCTTTGTGAGTTTGATCAATTGATCCAAAAATGTGGACGCATATTTACCATGCTAGATAGTCGTTTACAACCATGTACGACTTAACTTCATTGTCATCAAGGTGGGCACATGTAGTTAACAAGTTGATAATGTTCTAGACTTGCAAACAAAATATCATCTCAAATAATTGGCCTTTGATGGAATCATTTGAAAACAAACATGAGGGCAATTCACGGAGTTGCTGATCTCATCGCTAAATCATGTGCAATGTCCATTTGCACAAATTCCCGATAATTTTAGACCATAAAATTAAAGTGTAGAAACTTGGCAAAGTTATGTAACTTTTAAATCGATATGTACCAAGTTTCATGTGAATCAAACAATGTTTAGTAATTTGACCTCAATTGACCTCTAAGGCCCGATGACCTCCAAATGACTGAATGGACTAAGTGACGTCATCTTTTGGACTGGATGTTTTCTATTGCATTTTTCGAATGTTTAAATCAAACCCGCTTTGGGAAATGCACTCAGATAGAAATAATTATAATAACAAATTCGTTATGCTTTGCTGTATAATTTATTAAATTTTCTTGGGAGACTTATGATTATTTAATGGTAATTATCTATTGTTTGAATATTCAACATCACACTCCAGCTAACTGTAAAATCTCTCCCATTATTGTCATCACACATAACACACAGGACGCACACGAGGACGCACACAAGACACACACAGGGCGCACATAAGACACAGGACGCACACAGCCGTTGCAGTAAATTGTGAACTTATGAATCCTATTTGAACGTTAAATTTACAAATTGTGTGGATAATGTTTGAACATTACAAAGTTAGAATAATGTGTATTACGTATGTCTTTATGTATTATTTTACAATGACTTATAAACAATTATCTAAGAATTTGGAGTATCTTCCACTTTCACTGAGAGAGTCTCCAATGTACCTCCTTTGTCCGATTACATGGAATGCACTGGTAGCATGGACACCTGAAAGGAAGAATAAAATGGTGTGAGCATTTGTAAGACGCTTTTCCACATAAAAATGTAATAATTTATTGCACTGCAATATCCCCCTCCTTCATTCGCCCTTTATGTTAATCACCATACGGTGAACGATATATTTACCAATACATCATACAAGTGTGAATACTGTTGAAAGGCTGTCTTAGTTATAAAATTACCTACGTCATCGATGGTTAAGCTGTCGAGGATAAACGTCATGCGGATGGTAGACATCTCTTGTTCCATTGGAAAACCAAATCTGCAAATGAAAGATGTAAACATCTGCAAATATTTTAAATAGGCAAATACGTGGTTATAAAGCAGTGATTTACTAACCTTTTACATGTTATAAGCAAGAAGAACTACTTACTGTGTACAATGTACAACCAACATCTACATGAATTATTTAAGAAATTCATGTAGATATTGCTCGAAAACAAGTTAAGGTAGCCAGCTCATGCAACTCCATAATCCACCACGCGGGTATATAACGAATCTATCTTGTTATAACAGTTACTTTCCATTTCATTTACCTGCGTGCATGTTAGGTTACTTACCCTTTCATTCATCTGCGTGCATGTTGGGTTACTTACCATTTCATTTACCTGCGTGCATGTTAGGTTACTTACCATTTCATTCACCTGGGTGCATGTTAGATAACTTAACATTTCATTCACCTGGGTGCATGATAGGTAACTTAACATTTCATTCAACTGCGTGCATGTTAGGTTAATTAACATTTCATTCACTTGCGTGCATGTTAGCTTACTTACCATTTCATTCACCTGCGTGCATGTCAGGTTACTTACTATTTCATTCATCTGCGTGCATGTTAGGCTACCATTTCATTCACCTGTATGCATGTTAGGCTACCATTTCATTCACCTGCGTACATGTTAGGCTACCATTTCATTCACCTGCGTGTATGTTAGGCTACTTACCATGATTTCATTCACCTGTGTTACCTTACATATCAGGTTTGCTTACCATTTCGTCCACCGCATTACCTTACATATTGAGTAATATTTTGAATATTGGGTAACTTACCATTCCACTCATCTGCGTTCACATGTGTTACATTGCATATAAGGTGATTTACCAATTTGTTGACCATTCATATTGTGTTACTTACACTTTCGTTCACCATCGTTATACCTTGCATATTAAGTTACCAGTTCGTTCACCTGCGTTACGTACCATTTTTATGTTACTTACCATTTATTCACATTGCATATTAGGTTACTCCCCATTTCGTTCACCGCATTACCTTGCATATTGGATAACTTACCATTTCATAAACAAGAGTTATAAATTGCATATTGGGTAACTTACCTTTCCACCCAACTGCGTTATCATGTGTTACATTGCATATTAGGTTCTTCCCCATTTTGTTCACCATCGTTATACTTATTAGGTTATTGTCCGCTATTCACCATTTTATTCACCTTTCATTTACCTTGCATATTGGGCAACTTACCATTTCATTCACCAGTTCCTTCACCAGTTATTTATTGCATATTGGGTAACTTACCAGTCCACGCAAATGCGTTACCTTGCATATTGGGTAACTGCGTCACCTTTAATTCACCTAGTACGTTAATAATTTGAGCACTCCGCGCGGAGAGTAAATGTGTATACAGCATATTTTGCGCGCTCAGATTGGGGCAAATACGGGGCGGGCGCAATGTATGTTTGACGTGCTCCGCGCGCAGGTATATACCTCAAGATTCTTTTTGCAAATACCCCTCCTAAGTTGTTCCCTTCCCACTTTCCAAAAACTTTTCACGATCGGACCAGTGCTTCGCGTGGGACGGTTGCCGTAAAGCGTTTGAGTTTCGTAGAGTGCCAGTCCCCAACATGCGCCACTGCCATTCAGTAACTGTTGGGTCACTATCACCAAATCCTGGGAACGCCACTTTCCCGCTACTCTTTCGAATTTCTTCACTCTTCTGTCCCATCAGATGAAAAAGTCTGGTAACACCAGAATGGTCCTGATCATGGGGCAAAGACCACAAGCTGTTCTCTAAGGGAAGTTTCAAAATAAAAAATCTCGAAAAATTTATTGAGAATAACTAATGCGGCCGTATGAGTTACCGTCAAATTACCGTCAAATAGGGTGGAAAGTGTTTTAAACGTAAAACACTTTTCGGGCTTGCAATTTCCAGAGATAACAAGATACACCCGGTTGCACCCAGCGGGTCCGTGATGTTGCTCCTCCGGTTAGCGTCTCATTAAAACATAGCCAAATAACATACTGGCTGGAGGCCGTGTGAACCGTCTTGAGGATTCAGGATAACGGAGAAAAACGTAAAAATGGCACCTTTTCTGGTGCATTTCCAGAAATGACAGGTTACTTCCAGACCTGCTAATGGTTCAGAAAACCACGGCCTAGGACAAAAACATGTTTCATAAAATCCTTTTATGCAACATAATACGAATGGACAACAAAATACTTTTTTTTTTTCATATTGTCCGACAGTTGGAATATGTTATGGGTTTCCTGTGACGGAAAACCAAATCCTATACCAAGTTATTAACCGCCGACAAGAACAAATTTCAATGAGTTAATAACATGTGGTGGACGCCATACCGTATATGTCACAAAATCGAAAACGCGAGATATCACAAAGTTCCAATGGCCTAATAGACCATACACTTAGGAATTGGCGATAGACACAATGGAGACTCCACCTGTCCTGTGCGGGCAAACGGTGGCACAATGGCGGTATACTTGCAGCCGCCGAACACCCAACTTCGGTATGACAATGTCTACAGCGGAATGCTAACATGCATCACACATGAAGTCATAAAGTGTCTTCTCATCTTGAGATACTATCAAAAGTATTGCATTAACAGGTTATGCAACCGTCTGTGGAAGAATAACATCAAACTTACAATAAAATTCCCTCATTTAAACATTAGCTATTAGTTGTGAATTAGTGAATTAGTAATGTAGATTTGAAAGAATGTGCATTACTTAAGGGATATGGGTGAATTTAATGTGAAATGATGATTGATATATTATTATTTGAATTGAAAAAGATTGATCCACTCATCCATATTAGCTAATATAATGTAATACAATGAGAAATTACACTTGTCATAGTTGACAAATCTACGTCACCTGAGTAAAAAAAAATAGTCCAGAGAAAAAAGTAGGAAAAACATATTATTATACTTCTATAGATAATTTATTTAAAAAAATATCTTTCGACTTTTTGATCAATGACTACATTTGTTTTGGTGGCTATTTTTGTATTTCATATGATTTGAGTCGGCCTTAAAGGTGGACTCAAATCATATTTGAGTCCACCTTTAAGACATAACATAACTGCAATTTAATCACCCTGCAATTAATTACGAGTCTTATATAATCTACTTTTCTACTAAACCGTTTTGACTTCTCTTTTCTGTGTTGAGAGCTAATTGTAGGGCAAATTAACATCGAGGTTGAATTCCACCAAGAGGGTCACCTTTGTCGACCTGAAAGCAAACAAAGAAATACTGAATTAAAACATTTGTAGGCAGGTAGCTTTCTGTATGCCACGAAAAGCCTGTTTTAACTACTTTGTTTCAACCTGCAGCGTTAATCACGGGCCACCATTCAGATACGGTCGTTATATTATTCAACCTGAAAATAAATGAAATGTTATTACATCACTAAATATGTAATCAGGTCCATCTTAAATGATAGCTTATTTCCCATTCACGTAATACTATGGGTGTTATCGTCAGCATCAGCTTAAAGAATTTACTCAAACACTTTATGTTTTCAGTTCATACATTTTTGTTTACAGCATAATATTACAATTGACCAGTGAGCGTGTTTTGAAGTTCGTTATCACATGTGTTTTGAATTTTTTGTCTGGTTTTCCTATAATCCCCTTATAATCCATTAATTTTCTTGAGAAACTACAACATTCTGCTAGTAACACAGTTATTTTCATTTCTATTTTGCGAATGGGATGTCTATTTTTTATTTTATATGATTAGAGTGGTAAGTTTATCTTTTAAATCGTTTCGACTTTTCGATCGTATTAACACAATGACTAAGTTTTTGAGGAAGGAGCTATTTTTGTATGACTTTAATACACATGTAAGACAAAATTTTACTGAATTTTGTACACTCTGTAGTTAAACGAACCGTATAGTCTACGTTTTATCAATTACTTTTTATTCAATTAATACAATTACAAAGTCAATACATTTAATACATTGGTCTCGAGTCCACATTAAAGAAAAAAATCACTGTAATTTGAACACCATACAGTTAATTAAAAGAGCCGTGTAGTCTACTGTTTAAACCGTTTCGAATTTTTGATAAATTCACACAATTACTAAGTTTTTTGGAAGGGCCTATGTTGTGTATTTTGATATGACTTGAGTTCACCTTTAAGACATAACATAACTGCAATTTAAATACCCTGCAATTACGAGTCTTATATAATCTTTCTACTAAACCGTTTTGACTTCTCTTTTCTGTGTTGGGAGCTAAATGTATAGAACAAATTAACTTCGAGGTTGAATTCCACCATTAGGGTCACCTTTGTCGACCTGAAAGCAAAACAAAATATTGAATTAAAAAAAAACATTTGTAGGCAGGCTTTCTGTATGCCAAGAAAACCACGTTTTAACTATTTTGTTTAAACCTGCAGTGTTAATCACGGGCCACCATTTGGATAGGGTCGTTATGTTATTCACCCTGAAAATAAATGAAATGTTATTACATCACTAAATATATAATCAGGTCCATCTTAAATGATAGCTTATTTTCCATTCACGTAATACTATGGTTGTTATCAGTTAAAGAATTTACTCCAACACTTTATGTTTTCATTTCATACATTTTTGTATAGTGTAATATTACAATTGACCATTGAGATTGTTTTGACGTTCCCTGTCACATGTGTTTGGAACTGTTAGTCTGGTTTTCCTATAATCCCCTTATAATCCATTCATTTTATCGAGAAATTACAACATTCTGCTACTAACACAATGACAAAGTTATTTTTTATTTCTATTTGGCAACTGAGATGGCAATTTTTTATTTTAGTTTATTTTAGTTTCTTGAGAAAATACAACATATTTTTATTTATTTTGTTATTTTCCGATCGGGATGGCTATTATTTTATTTGATATTATTTGAGTCCACATTAAATACAACATTTGACCACCCCGCAGACGTACAGTCTACATTTTAAACAGTTTAGACCTTTCGATCAATTAACACAATCAATAAGTTTGTTGGCTGTGGCGGTTGTTGTATTTTATATGAATCCACCTTTAAGACACAGCTTAACTACAATTTGAACACCACAAATTGACGAGCTGTATATATATATTATACTTTTTAACACGATGACAGTTTTTATTTGGCCAATGGGAGGGCTATTTGGTGTAGGTACGTGTATTGGTTTAATTCATCCCAGGGCAAGCATTAGGTGTAGTAGGTGTATTGGTTTAATTCATCCCAGGGCAAGCATTAGGTGTATTGGTTTAATTCCTCCCAGGGCAAGCATTAGGTGTAGTAAGTGTATTGGTTTAATTCATACCAGTGCAAGCATTAGGTGTAGTAGGTGTATTGATTTAATTCAGCCCAGGGCAAGCATTTGGTGGAGGTGTATTGGTTTAATTCATCCCAGGGCAAGCACTTGAAAGGACATCACGTGGAGGATCTTGACATACCTCAACCTGAAAAACAAGCAAAATATCTTACTTTATTATCATGTTAAGATTAATATGCTAACTGTTACTTTAAAATGGCGTATAAGGTTATGCGTATTATCGGCTGAAAAACTACTCAACAATGCACAAGTTTTCTCTTTCACATATTTATTATGTACACTCAAAATATTGCAATGATTTCAGAAATCACAGAGAGGCTATTTAGGTTTTCTTTGGGTATTTATTTGCAAAACACAGTACAAATATGAAAAACAGCACATTGAAAATACACTACTCAATACATCAATCCCGAGCAGGCACAGGAATCTCATGAATGTATTAAGATCGTTACGTCATTTCAACCTGAAAAAGAAGTAAAATACAAAATGTTATTATTACGTCATCAATATAGTTAAATATCACAATGCTCTTACATTTAAGGTATGATAAAACATGACACGTGTTGGGTTTCGTTTGGTGCTTTTATTTACTAATTAGATTAGTGGTTCCAAAAGGATTACAACTCAGTACACATGTATACATACAATACAAGATACTGCAGATTACATTTCACACCACAGATGAAACTGCGGATTTACAAGTTACCGAAACTGTGGATTTACAAGTAATATAAATAAAACTGCGGATTTACACGTAGTTCGCCAAAAGGGAGATGTATTTTTGTGCTTTGTAAATAAAAAATATATTGTTGGTGTGTAACCATATAAACAAAGTAAAATTGAACAGGATGACATTTTAGTACAATTTATTTCATTAGAGTCATACAAGTAACAGAACGTCTTATTATAGAACTATAGAGATATTTTTCAACGAATGTTTTTGTGTACATTTTTGTTCAATAGTTTTTACTATTCATTATTTCAAAACGGCTCCATGATGTAAAGAATGTTTATTTTTTGGGCAACTTTTTCGGTTTAACCTCGAAAATGGTCCATATCTTGGGATCCATTCTTTGGTGATTCTAGGAGAATGAGAAAAAATGAAACGATTTCACACATTACGTCAAAATACCAAGGCAAACGTGCATAGTGACAAATTGCGCTATTATTTACCTTATTCTAACAAAACATTTTTTTATATAAATTACCCTATACCTGGCATCGGCCAATATATCTGCTATCTATCTATCTATCTATAAATTAAGTAATATACAAACAATTGTTATGTAAACTTACTTTTATTCTCGGGTTTTCTCTTTTTTTTCAGAACGTATTCAATCGGATTTTATTCATATTATTTTCTTCTTCTTTTATCCAGCGGAGGTCTCATTATATCGCGGACGAATGGGTTAGTGGTTAACTTGTGGTGCAAATGAATGACACAGCTTCATACCAAGCGATTATTTTTTTATATATCCATCTGAGCACCATTACATATTCTTGCAAACCTACCTAAAGAAATTACAAAGAAGCTTTCGTAGTTTTCGTATATTAACTCGGTTTATATTTGAAATGAATAAAGAGATCATGGGGTTACATAAAAAATCCATAACCTCTTTAATTCATCTTGTTAGCGGTCTTATTTAAAGTGAAAAGAAAAAAATGAAACTCGAGAACAAGCGCGAGGATAACGCATCGAGCGATTGTTTATTATCTAACGTTTCGTGTTATTAGTAAACTTATGTTCAGTATGGTTCTATAATTATATGGTTGGTGATATTAAATCTGCAAGCCCCAGCATTTCACCTAAAGGACAAATGAAGCGATTTCATCGTTCGAAATATTTTAACCCACGTTCCGAGCGTAAAGTGATCTTACGGAAATTTGATCGCGATGCTTTTGAGTACGTTTAAGCGTATCGTATTTGGAAGAATTTGTAATGGTGCGAGGGAACATTTTAATCTTGATATCCCATCATAAATGTTTTCTTGTGAAATGGATCTTTGCCTCAATTTTTAGCAGATATCCAAATTCGTTGAATAATGTCTCTGGTATGAAGCCGATAGTGCTGTGAAATGACGACCACGTGGTTTACGTTCATTCTAATGATATGGAGCTAACGTATACTCCCATAAATTGGCTGATCCCTAGAAGATCTAGCATTTTTAGAAATCCGTGTTAAAAGAAAATACTTAATTTATCAGGTTGTGTGTAAAATTCGAATTCCACAACTATGTATCGGTCAAAATGTTGCCTTTTAATATCAATATTTGTTTTACGTTTAGGGGGAGGAAATCTCAGCAAACAAGAATAACCAGTGGTCATCTTCAAAGTATGAAAGAAACTGCTACTTATCAAAACCAGGCCTATTTTTGTACCTAAATTGGCGATATATGTTGCATGCTTTGTATCGTTCCTACATACCTTTATAGTCTTACTGAAATACGTATCCAAACAAAATGTAAAGCCCGTTTCTTTATTTTAAGTGGCTACCACGTTTACAATTAAATCTAATAAAATACGGATATACCTATTAATTATATAATACGGTTTACTAAATAAATTTAAAAATCTGACGTTAATTATATATAAATAATTTTTATGGCCTATAACATCAAAAGTAAAATAAACTAATTAAGAGTAAGCCAAGTAGCCGCCTATGGGCTCTAATTTAGAATCCGTACCCAACTATAGCTGATCAGTAACGTTACTGTTGTATTCAACAGGCGTATGGTGGGGGTTAGGGTAGAGCTTAGGGAGCGGATATTGTATGGATTAAGTTAGGATAAGGCTAGGCTAGGCGTTATAGGCTTAGGGTCGAGGTTAGGGTTAGGGTACGGTTATCGTGTAGTTACTTCCGGGTACAGATTCTAAATTAGTACCGCCTATGTATTACACATGCATTGGTTAAACATTAACTAATCTTGTAGGGCTGTAGCAGTTTCTTTCACACTTTAAATGAAATATATAAATGTATATGTATAAACTCACCCCTTAGGCTGTCATCAGTGCAATCACAAAGACCGTATATCCAACACAAATAATCCTTTTAAATCGATTTCCCATAATGTTTTATGAAATGTATATCCTGTTTGGTTTAAATGTATATCCTGGCCCGTCCTTATAGCTATCATAAACGATAATGTTTCATTATTGAAATGTATATCCTGGCCATTCCATATGGCTATCGCACATCGTTTTATGATTGAAATGTATATCCTGTTTCGTCCTTATCGCTATGGTATTTTATGTTTTATGATAGAAATGTAGGTTTCTTCCTTGTTTCAATGGTAAATGGTATATTTTTTATGATTGAAATGCATATACTCATGGCTATGGTATTATCTCCGAACGTCATCTTTCAAACGTCGGCTGAAGTCTTACCTGTTTCTGTACATGTTTCAACCGTACAGCGCCATGAACAGTTTATCTTTATATTTTTTTGGTCTTTAAGGACAACACTTAACGTAATACCTTGTGTTCATTTCCGTTATGCTGAGCGTCCAGCAGCTGTGCTAAGTCCCATTTTTTAGTCTTGGGCATTTGTTAGTCTTTGACTCTACCAAGATTCGAACTTCCATCCTCCCATGCAGCTGCTAAGCTGAAACACTAGAAACCTAATGGCGCATTTTAACATGTGTAGGCATTGCGATTAAACTGTCAAATAGCTCAACTGAAGACATAACATACAAAAAACTATTTTCATTGCCTTGACAAAAGAAGCGGATTTGTTATACGGAAAGCTTAGCATTAGCATTGTCCATTCTCATGTAAATATCAGCAGACACACCACCCAGGGTAACAATAACTAAACACTTCAGCTCTGAAAGTGTAAAATTCTGTTGTTATGAGCTTACCCGCAAAAACACACGTAGAGGGTTGTCGCTTTAGGTAATAATCATTTCATCGCCATAAGATTAGCCCTTTTGTCAAAGTCTGCTTATCATAGTTTGTCCCATCACCGTATCAGGGTTTATCCATCACAAAGCATTAGGACAAAGTATACGTAGGGTCACACTCATGATATAGTCACCATTCCATCGTAACAGTGCATGAACATGAAAATACATGGCTTCTGATGGGGTTTATGCATGTGATTCCCCGACCCAGTGGCGTGGATCAGGGGACACAACTTTGGTGGGGTATTTCTCCAAATCGTTATATAAGCCTACGTGTGTAGCAACCACTTTTGTCACAATAACCAGTTTTGTCATAGCTCACCACTTTTGTCACAACGGTTAACCACTTTTGTCACAGCTCACCACTTTTGTCACAACGTCAACCACTTTTGTCACAACGGAGGTTACCACTTTTGTCGCAATTTTTTCCCACTTTTGTCACAAATGACTAGGTCACCACTTTTGTCACAACGGTCAACCACTTTTGTCACAAACTGTTGGGCCACCACTCTGTAGTAAATATTCTTCGGAAAACGAAAAATAATCTTCGGTTAACGAAAAATAATCTTCGGAAATCGAAAAATAATCTTCGGAAGTCAAAATATTTTCTTCGGAAAACGAAAAATAATCTTCGGAAAACGAAAAATAATCTTCTGAAAACGAAAAATAATCTTCTGAAAACGAAAAATAATCTTCGGAAAACGAATTATAATCTTCGTAAATCGAAAAATAATCTTCGGAAGTCAAAATATTTTCTTCGGAAAACGAAAAATAATCTTCGGAAAACGAAAATAATATTTTTTTACCGTGGCCCTATTGGGCTTCCGTACAATGGCCATAAACGATCATGCTATGACCCTGGTTAGAACGACCACCAAACAACGTCTTTTCATCAACAGTGTTTCTAAGAGCCGGATTGACGTGGTGTAGGGACGACACACAAAAAATGTGGACGTCAAAACCCCACGTCTAGCCGAATAAGCCAGAGTTACAATTGCGCATGTCCAGAAAGAAAACGTGCACTGAGTATAAACAAGACGATCACTCATATTTTCATGCGACTTGGCTCTACACATAGGCTACATTCGCAATACATAATACACATATACATTCGGCAATATCGTTGTACCTGCGCGCGTAGAGCGCATTATTTGGCCCCTCCCCCGCAAAATATTTGTGACTCATGCTAAATGTTTTGACATCATGAGAATTCTGACCCTGCTTGCTTCTCAAGCTGAAACTTCGCGATATATGCCGCGGGTTCAGACTTTCAACACACTTGCTCGAAATGTGTTGGGGGCCTGGCAGAAAAATTTGTGACCAGCCCCCCCCCCCCTTAATTTATCTTAATAATAATGACCTCATATGAGATTTTATATGTTGAGGAACTTCATTTTAAAAACATTTTACACTTCACCCCATACCCAACGAAAAACTAGCTCAAACGTTTTTTGAGGCAAACTTATTGTTTTGGTCAAAATATGATTGATTACAATTCTCTGCGAAAACGCCCTGCAATTTCGCCCCCGCCATCCCTAGGCACACCAGGCTGGTAGGTAAGCCTCAAATGTTATCTTTGTAAATATTAATTCCAGTGCGGCACGAAAATGTAAAATCGTTTTATGAATTAATGTTGAAGAACAGAAAAGAATATAAGCTAGGTTGAAAGAGTAGCTTTATCCGGCGTCTC